>CAUYQV010139786.1:0-59180 GCA_963574575.1 Galagoides demidoff | reverse complement strand
CCGATGTTGAACAGGGCAGGGAGCGACATCATCAAAGCAAAGAGCAGCGTGCGGATCCCCTTTGCTCCTTTGATCAGACGGAGGATTCGGCCAATCCTGGCAAGACGGATCACACGGAACAGGGTGGGGGACACAAAATATTTTTCTATCAGCTCAGCCAGAAACATTCCTGTGAATAAACAATTAGAACACCAGTGAGTGAAAAATTATTCATTAAAATAATACTTAAACATTTCTTTAAGCTCTCAAGGTAAAGTTCTGAGTACTGAAATTCATTTACTACAACTTAAACATGGCAGCCATATAATAGATACCACTGTATGATACGTATGCACCTAATAGATACCACTGCATATGATATGTATGCACCTTTCTCAGATGTCCTTATTATGTTACAAATAAATTTTAATTTTACATTAAGCAATGCATTCAACTATAAAGATTACAGCATATTTTGTCTTTAAGGGATGCAAACTATTGTTAGTTTGCATAAAATCACAAGTCAGGATTTTTTGAAAAAGCAAGTTAAAAATGTACAAGTCTGGCTGAACAACAGTCACCCAATAGTACAAGTTTATGTGAATACAAATTACTTTTTCTGAAATGACTGAATTCTATATTCTCTTTTCACTCCTTAACCATCAAAAAGTTTTTGCAATTTCTGATGCTGTTTTTATCTCTTCATGAATTTGATACTTTCTTAGGCTTTTACTATGATATTCTTTACTAAAAATTCTGATGAATTTCTAAATGCATCCTACGCTGATGTTCTTTTTGGTGTCCTATTTCTAACATTGATACTTCAATACTCTTCTTTTACACTTCTATCTCCATTTGCCTTTTAAATAAGCCTGTACTTTTAAGTTAAAGAAGAGGAGCTCAGAAAACTAAATGCCTTCAAATTAAAATGCCTCATTCTGAAAGTATTAAGTGTGTGCATATGTGTGTGTGTGTAGGAGATAGAGAGAGATGGGTGAATATAGCTTGGCTATCTTAGTCATCCTGATTATAACCAAAAATTCACCTAGGAATCAAATACTACACACAAAATATGTTTGGATATAAGGCCAACTTCTTCGGGGGAGGGAATGGCATGAAAATTTGCATAAGAGAGATGCCCTTTTCTGGATGCTAAAATATTGACTCAATGATATCATCTTATTTAGGATTGAATGAAATACTTCATACCTAGAGATAGGTACTCTTCACTTGACTGGAGTTTTAGTTGCATCTCTTGAGAACTTGCTAATGTTTAATCGTTGTCTTTATGCCCTTTTTGCTCAATGCCTTTCCTTATCTTGTAACCAGCTTCCACTACTGTCTATGCTGGTCACCCCATATCTATATCTCTGATACAGGGCTCAGTGGTCCTGAGCACCTGACTAAATTTCTAACCCTCTTCTTAATGGATAAATTTAAATATTTTATAGGCTTCTCAACCTCAATAGGTTGAACAAATTTTTATCTTAGTACAGCTCTCATTCAAATGAATGAGATTTTACTAGAATGACAAAGACGATAGTGTCTAAAACTGATAGAATAGGATGCAATACACATTGATGTTATGACCCTCATTTTATAAGGGAAACAAACACACCTGGATAAAAGCATCCAAATATTCACAGTAGTTGTCTCTGAATGCTAGGATTATCTCTAATCTAAATTTGACTATTATGAATTTTCACATTTATTGAGCTGAATTTCAGAGACTTCGAATATTTCTTACCTACGATGGAGAGAATGACAACCACAAAATCAAAAATATTCCAGCCAATGGTAAAATAATAATGGCGAAGGGAGATCATCTTCAGCACACACTCTCCGGTGAACAGCACAATGAACACCAGATTGATGCGTGACAAAATGGTAGTCACATATTCACTCTGGTCATCGGTTTCCACCATCATTGTGACCATGTTAAGACAGATGAGAATCATGATGCTGATGTCAAAAACTTGTCTAGTTACAAAGTCAAAGACCATCCCTTGAAATTTGTTCTGTAAAGAAATAGAAATGCTTTCAGTAACAGAGGAGTTTTCTCACATATGTTAGCTTCTATATAAGTACTTATTTTATTAATTGACTTTCTTACGTGCCTAGTAGGTATTGGCCCTGACTTTTGTAAGAATGTTTTATAGTATATTAACTGTTAACATTAGTGATCTAAATTGCTATTTACCAATGTGTATTCCTCAGCTAAACAACCCCTTGTCCAAAGAGGGTTTCTGATTTTTAAAACACTGCATATGATACATATGCACCTTTCTCAGACGTCCTTAAAGTACATCAACAATTTAAAATCATGAGAAGTTGAGAGACCTGTTTGATTTCATTTTATTTGACTTTCTCATATTAAGTTCAGCCATGCAGACATTTAAAAATAGGGTATCTGTCAACATGTCATTTGTTCTATTTTTAAAGGACTGTTAAGGCGATTTCAGATTTCTAGGACACATCCATAATATTATGCATTTATATTTTTACTTTAATTTTTTATTTTTAATAATTATGAGTACATAATAGCTATATATGTTTGTAGGGTACATGTGAAATTTTGATATAGGAATACACTGTGAATTAATCAAATCAGAGTATTTGGGGTATCACTTCAGGGACTTATCATTTCCTTGTCATAGGAACATTCCAATTTCAATCCTTTAGTTATTTTAAAGTATCCCCTAACTTATTATTGACTATAATTTGTTGTGCTATGAAATATTATTCATTCTATCTAACTATATTTTTGTACCCATTAACCTCCCCACTTTATCCAATCCCTGCTTCTGCTACACTTCCCAGTCCCTGGTAACCAACATTCTACTCTGTCTAGATTGTGCATTTAAATTCCATGAACAGCAATACTGATGTTCTTCTACCAAATAACCTTTGCTGAAATGGTCAGACAGAGGATGCTGAAACTCCACAAGCATAATCAGCCCAGGATGACATTCCTTGTGTTTCAATATCAAAAACTTCATGTTCTTTTTCATTGATTTCTAATTCTGCTCCCCAGTTCTGCCATGGCCAGTCACTGCAGGCCATTTGCTGGCTCATGTCATTGGGCCACCAAGGAATTCTGAGGACATTTCCTGTCTTATATTTTTCCTACAAACGATTGGTTCATTTCTATTTGCAGTATTACATTTTAACAGAGGAAAATGCATATTTCTTACCATTCTCTGGAGGGCAATATTTAGCTGGGACTGGAGGACATATAAGTTTTCACCAGTCTTTTATTCCTTGATGCATTCTAGGAATTATTTTAACCTCACAGATCATTATTATAAAGATCATTACAGTATGAAATAATACCTTCTCATTTTTATAGCAGTTAATTTTGTTCATCATGAAAATATGGGAATTGTTATTTATCATCATGAATTATAATTATTGACCCTGACTAGTATAGAAATTAGAAATTTTCAACTTTATAGCTATATATATAAATTATATTTTATTATATGTAATATATAACATATTTCACTATATATTATATATATATATAAATTGCTACAATGCTTTTCTCCTCCAAAACACTCAGTGTCTTTAGTAAAAAATAAAATGGAAGTAAGGTATTAATTTAATTGATATTTCATCCATTTCTCAATCTAGTAGAAATCTGAGTGTACATTTGCCCCATTCAAAAGTTTACTCCTTTCCCTGACACTACATGACAAGCATTCTTGAGTTGTATGAACATCGCTCTCCCGTGCATGTCACATTGTCTATGTATCCTTTGGCCAATTAGCTTGAATTCTAGTCATCTAATTCTAAGTCCCTTGAAGGCAAGGGTACATCTCTCTTCTTTCTTCCTCCCTTCCCTTCCCTTCCCATTTTCCTTCCTTCCTTCTTTCCTTCCTTCCTTCCTCCCTTTCTCCCTTCTTTCTTTCTTTCCTGCCTTCCTGCCTTCTTTTAATTTTTTTTTTTTACCATTACCATAAAAGATAAAACACTCTAAAAGTATAAGAAATTTTTGCTACTGAAAATGTTAGCTACTTTCTCTTTAGTAAGAAAAACCTTGGAAGTTTTTGATTTTGTATATTTTTTCCGAAATTATTTGGTATTTCTTACTCCTGGTCGAGGTATAGGCTTTTGTGGCTTTTTCGATCCTAATTTTTTCATTGCATTATAGTATTTCTTCTGTTCTTCTGTCATAAAGATGTCTTGACCTCCAAAGTATAGAAAAGAAAAATCAAACTGGTTAAAACTATGTCCCTTTGACACAATTTTTAAATGTTAAACATAAAATAGAAAGGAAAATTCAACTAATTAGCATAATTGCGAGTACAATTAGTAAAATTCAACTCACTAGCATAATTGTATGTGAGTTTTTAAGTATGAAAAATGTAAAGTACTCTTTAGGTACTATAATCTTATTTAACTCTTGCAATCATTCAAAATTGACATTATTATTATCTTATAAAGAAATTAAGGAACTCTGAGATGATATTTTAAACATAGCCTTATGCTTAATGAATGGTAAAATCTGGTTCTTTACACTATATGTTCTATCTTCCTGAAGCTAAAGGCAATGGTTTTCTTAAGTGTAGTAAAGACTTAAAATGCATCTTTGGATTTACTTATAAAAAGCCACTTTAACTCTGTCAAGAATTGGAGTAAGGAGGTAGGAAGAAAACTGGACTAGTTGATAGGAGGGCAGGCTATATAAAAGGTAGTGACCCAGTAGGGGTGGGACAGGCCAGTATGGACAGAGGATTGGAATACAGGCAGTCAATGAAAGGAAGTAGCCTGATACTGGCTACAGAATACTACTAACAGAAAAGTGGGAGAGGTAAGGAAATTTCTATAGGGAAAGAACAGCTCATTATACGATACGCAAACATACTGAGCACATGGAATCAAACAACAGTATATAAAGGAAGAGATACACATGGTGAAAAAGCACTTAACAAGATGTTTAAATCTATGAGTCATAAAAGTTAGAAGAATTAAAATCAAATACAGCTTTTATCTATCAAATAACAAGCATTAAAAGCAAGGAGTAGGTTTCATGCCAGTGAGGAAATAGGAGCATGGGTGTATTCATAGTTATTGGGAGTTGAAAGAGGTACATTACATATGGAAGCAAAATAATTCACTATGGGATTATATTCTACTTATTAATTAAATAATTTTTTTTGGCACAAAGACTTTTGACAAAGCACTATTTAAGCCAGGAAAGATTAGAAGCAATCTAAATTATCAATATATTAGGGAACAATTGACTAAATTGTGACAATGTATACATGAAGATTTTTAGCAAAATGAAAAAAAAATGCTTATGTTAAGTCAAAATTAAATTTATAATTATGAATAAAAAATAATCTTATCTATAAAAATATGTGTTGAAATAGTATGAACAGAAAAAAGGTGAAAAATGGTATTTGCCAAGAGATAATGTTTGTTTACTTTCCATACTTTTTTTTTTTTGAGGCATAGTCTCACTCTGTTGCCCTTGGTAGAGTGCCATGATGTCATAGCTCACAGCAACCTCAAACTCTTGGACTTGAGCTATCCTCCTGCTTCAGCCTGCTGAGTAGCTGAGACCATAGGTCTACACCACCAGGCCTAGCTAGGGTTTTTTTGTTGTTTGTTTAATTTTTTTGGTAGAGCCAGGGTTTCACTCTTGCTCAGGCTGGTATCACATTCCTCAGCTCAAGCAATCAACCCACCTCAGTCTCCCAGAGTGCTAGGATTATAGGAGTGAGCCACTGCACTGGCCTGGTTTCTATACTTTCTGTACATATGATTGAAACAATCAAATGAGCTTTATAAATAATAATAAGTGGAGAGTTATCCAACTCAAGACTGGAAGGGGTAACTTAAAGTTAGATATCTGGGAACACATAAACAGAATCAATGAGAGGAAAACGTGTGAATAGAATCAGTCGCTTACATCGAGTGCCTGCTTTCTTGCAAAGATTCCAGGAGTTTTAGTTGAAAATTTATTTTAGGGTATTGCGGGGAATTGTAGAGATAAAACATGTTAAGTTTGGGAAAGGGTATATCCTAGGATTGTTATCTAGTTCTTTTCTAATTATCCTCTTTTAAAAGACAGAAAGTGTGGTTCCTTCACAAAAAAAAGAGAACAAAACGAGAGAAGTTTTATGAACCTCTGCACAGGAGAGTGGAACAAAGTTATTCTTAGCTTTCTTCAGCCTGAAAGGGATGAGTAGTAGATGGTAGAGGGAGAAGGAGAAATAGGTTTTGATCATATTTTTCTTTGGCTTTTGAATTCTAATACTCATTTGGTGGAGAAAACGTGTTAAATGATAATTTTTCCATCTCAGAGGGAGAGAAACATTAGTAATACTTATCTTCTTTTTTTGCTGGTTGAAATTATCTATGATGACCCCAATAAACAGATTCAAGGTGAAGAAGGACCCAAAGATGATGAAAATAACAAAATAAAGGTACATGTACAGACTTTCCTCATACTTAGGCTGAAGTTCAACCTACAAAGGAGAATGTTTTACAAAATATTACAATACATGTTAATGCTGGAATTTCATTGGTACTTTTTCACAAGAATAGTTTTTTCTCCATCTATTGCCTCTAAAATGAATCTGAGATCAAATTGTTTCTCATGGGAAAGATATGATTATTATGACACACTAAAATATATTTTTTGTAATGGTAAGTTACACTTACATTTTTCTATTGGACTGTAGTATGCTAAGTTGAGCAAGTTTTTCAAAGTATTGCATTTTAGTAATTTAAAAGAGTATTAGGGAAAAAATCACTTGTGTAAACATACCATGAACATGCTTAGAAATGATCATTTGGATATGCATGAATTAATGTAGCAAATAAGAATTGAGTTATTCATTTAGATGTTTGCACCACACTCTAATATTGCAACAGTCATTAAATTTTTCAGATTAGGTAGACAATAGCACGATCCATTGTATAAATTCTTAATTTATAAAGTGATAAAAGAGTCACTACAGATACTTTCCTTACAGATTCATGTCCTTCTTGAGACAACAAAGTTAAAAACCAGCCAAATACACAAACAAAATATATGTGACAAAGTCAAATAAAATAACGCTAGAGGTACTCAACATAAAACTAAAACTGTGGGAAATGTACTTTAAAAGATGCGATGGAACTCTATTAGGTCAGTTTGAAAATTACAGGGGTGAAGGTTATTCTTTATGATGATAGACTAAACAGATTGGGCTTCAAAATGGAAAGATATGGGTTGAATAGAAAATAGTAAATTTTATGACGTTTTGGAGAGAAAAGTTGGAATGAGCATGAAAATTTCAGTTTCCATCATGAAGACTGAAATCAAGCAAAGTAGGTCTTTGCTTTATTGATATAAACTTAAAGGAATCTGCTGGCTGCAGAAATGATCACAACAGTGGTAAGTGCTCCAGTAAATTATAGATACTAACATCATATAAAACCATTATTTTACATTCTTTTAAATACGATTATTTGATAATCACAGAAATCCAAGGTTGCCAGGATAATACATGTAATACTTTCATGCTAATATGGGGAATAATTACTAATGGAAATTATATATTTCTTCACATGTGCTTCTGTACCCTACAATCACTACTGTTTATATATTTGTAGGTAAAAGGGAAATAAAATAGAAAAATATTTCAAAGAAGGATATTTGTTAGTTATTAAGTAGATGAATTATTTTGTTTGACTTCCAAAATCATGTTTTTTCTTAGTAACATCTCTCTGATAAACATTGCTATACTTGAATAGCAATATGAATTCACCTGTCATTTTTTTTCCTAAATACTTTTAAGCAACACAAAATCATTTAATTTGGCTGCTAACACTTTGTTGAGTTAATTTGCCACTTAATCAGTAATAGAAAAACATTTAGCATGTAAGGAATACTTACGTTTCTGGAATCAACCGCTGCGTACATTATATCCATCCATCCTTTAAATGTGGCCTGTTAAAAAGGACATGCATGTTTTAGTTTTGAGTAAAAATAAAAAAGACTTGATGTTGAATACATTTTTACAGACATATTTTACAAAAAGGAATATTTTTGAAAGACATTTTAAAACAAATTCTACATAGATTTTAGACCAAGATATCCTAATATTTTTGAAAGACATTTCAAAACAAATTCTACATAGATTTTAGCCTCTTAGTAAGGCTTTTCATTTCTAGAACACATACTGAACAAAATGGTCATTTGAAATATCCTCTTGCTTAATCGCCAACTCATAGTACATTTCAATTATTTAATGTTAATTTGAAGTGCTATTGAAATTGGGTAGAATACTTTTAGAAAGTCTTACAAATTATGACCCATTTGACAATATCTCTAGCAGCTACATTGTTGTAACCTAAATTTGTGAATCATCTGCTGAATCTATTTGGAAGGTGATTCAAATGACTGGAAATTTAAGATTTCTCTTCATTCTACAACCTACATATCATACAGTTATACATAAAGGCAGAGTTTCAACTATCCTTTTAAAAAGTTTGAAGCAAAACACTACACTATTCTCCACTTTCTTCTCTGTAATTACTGAAGAAAATCAATTAATATAGGTCAGAAAAGTGAAATATAGTAGATGTCTGGCATTCCCAGATTGAAGGATATGCCAAGTGTAACAATTTATAGTAATTTGTTATATCTTCTAGGGCACTAATTTTGAGCCCTGTGGACCTGAGAGGATTATTTCCAACTATTTGGGGATGCTAGCTAGGCTTTTGGCATCTGGATCATAGATGTTTCTACAACACTAACACTGGTGAAGTGGTGGATTTGAGGAGAAGAAGACCAAGTGAGGGTGTATGTGATGTCAGTGAAAATAAAGTAATGATCTTAGCTCTAAAATAAAAGGGTTTTGTACATTAAGGGGAGAAATGTTGAGTGTGTCAATGGCTTAGGTCAACGATAGGATACGTCCACCACACACTTAGTATAGGAACAGAAAAAAGTGATTCAAAGAATCATTTCAATAAATTACTAATCAAAACAGAGGTGAAAAGGTGAAAAGCCAAATGTGAAGCAATATTTTAGAGATTTTGATTTTGGTAGCAGAATTTATTTGATGGTTTTGTGCATCACCTTCCCTCTATATTTTCAGAATTACTTTGCATTTTGAAGGGTTGATTAATCTTTTAAATTATTCTTTCTTTGATTTTATGGAGTAACTGATATATTAAATACTTAGGTGATACTTACAACTCTGGTTATTCATGAAGGGTTAAGAATAAATGCCCAAGGAAATATCACCATGTGTCTACTATAATATTTACAGAAATCATTCTTGCCATATTATTTAAATCCCTATTTTAAATGCATGGACATTCAGAGTAGGTCAGAAATATCCAGAAGAGAAATAAAAATTTTCATTAAAAAAGGTGGGAAGAATTTGTAAAGTAATCATAATATAGATACCATTGAAAGAGCCGCAAGAGTGTTTTGACCAGTATTCATTTGTTTGCTTGGTTTCCTGGTTGAACAATTAAAAATATAACCCTAGTGAACAGAAATAGATTTCTGCCCTAACTACTCTGTAGAATCACAGAGAAAAAATTAAACAGCTTCTATAAAGCTCAATTTTTAGCTGTCAAGACAGAGCAGTATTTTTAGTGTTTTTCAATATTTGGGGCTCTATCTTAGTCACTGCTTTGCTGTGATGCTGCTGCAGCTAAAAGCAAAAAGAAAATGATTAGAGCTACCATATTGTGTATTTTTATCAATTATGAATGATTTTTCTTAGAGAAAAATCAGTAGTAGGAAAGTTAGCAGTTGAAAAATAAGTAGTAGAAAAGTTAACATTTAGAATAAAATAGACTTAAATAATGGTGCTGAAAGGTCATTTGAGGTGAGACTGGTTGTATTTTATTTCCGTTGTCTTTTTCATTTCACTGAGGATTGACTCCTAAAATCTGAAAGTCATTCCCAAAGCTTCTTTCCCAATGATATACCTTGGCAGCAGGTAATCTCTCCTAATTAGTTACAATCCAATTAGGAGCCTTGTGTGTGTGTTTTGGAGGGTTGATCTATCAGTGAAACTAGCTTTCCAATTTCAATAGAAAACAATGACAAAGCTATTGATTTATTGATCAACTTGTTCAGACAGGAAGAGAGGGCAATATGTATTTAAAAAAATTAAATTAAGGAAAAAGAAAAATGACCTTTGGATAAGAAGGTGGAATATCTGGCCATAATTGACTATGTCTACATTGCTTATGTGTAATAAAATTTCTATCTATCTAGACTTATCAGCTTGTACTAACAAATAAAAATTAAACAAAAATAAATATATTATAAACTTTCTTCTTAGTATCTAAATAATAGTTGCTGTCATTACTTTTTATTATTCCAAACAATTAAAAAAATTCAGAGAAAAGAGTGTTCACTTACAACTTGAAGCAAAGAGAGATACCCAAATCCTACATTATCAAAGTTTACTTTCACATTTTTCCATCGGGCAGTCTCATTTCTTTCTATTAGTTTTAGGCAATCAGAATGATTATTCACTTCGGTGATGTCAAACCTGTCACCAGTTGTGGTGTTAATACAGTGGTAGAATTTGCCAGCAAACAAATTTACGCCCATGATGCTGAAAATTAGCCAGAATATAAGACAAACCAGAAGCACATTCATGATGGATGGAATTGCTCCTAAAAGGGCATTCACAACCACCTAATATACAAATGGAAAAAAAAGAAAAGTCAGGATTTTCATCTGTTAAAAAAGAAAAGACATTCCCCTAGTGATCTTTGGTCTTTCTATTTTTTAATAGCGAGACTATTTCTAGGATATTTCAAGGCAAGTAAAAAAAGCTTCAAATAAAATGTATTTTTTTCCTTAAAGAATACATTTAAGAAAACAAATAAGAGCAGTATAACAAAGAAATGAAGAAAAGTTTTAAACAATGAAGGGAGAAATACTACAGGTGAAAGAAAATCAAAATCAGAGGAACTTGCTGCCGGGTGAAGTCAGAATATGTGTAATAAGAAGAAAAGTAAGAAATCCTACAGAGAAGGTAACTCATTTTTAAAAAGGCAAAATATTAAAGAACAAAATTAAAACATTTGGACCTGAGCTTACTTGACTAATATGCTTTTATAATAAAAAATTCAGATGTATAAATATTAAAAATACTGTTAAATACCTAATATATTTTCTCCTTATTTATTCATGCATTGCTATGACTAATAATAATTTTGCATAAGAAGCAAGACAATTTGCATTATGTATTTCATTAGATCATCACATCATTTATTTCAAGCTCCAGTCATGTTAGTTGTTTCATTTACTGAGTTTAATTCCATAAACTTACTTTAAATGAAACACAATAGAAATCCGTTTCTTAGGAAAATAAGAAAAAGGGGGATGGCATACATAGTTCCCAAGTGCAATGTGATCACATAAAATTCTGTGCTCCATTATTATCTACACTTTTTCGTATGGAAGCATGTTTTTCCTCTTTTTAGTTCGGGACCACAGTTAAAAAGCTAAATTTTTGTTCTCAGCAACACTCTAGGGGTGGCTTGTTCTTCCTTGTTTGCTCCTCCACAGATTGCATTGGCCCACCCATGAGTAGCCCAGAGGAAAGGTGAAGAGAAGCCCTAAAGGGCTCAGAAATATGGCAGATGCCTCAAACTTGAACATTAATTTAATTCTACTCATGGATCTTCATTATTCTTATCAATCTGATGCAAAGCAAACAATAGGCATCAAAATATCTTCAATCTCTCTTTTGACAGTGCACTCTTAGAACAAAGTATTTGGATTGCCTGTCTAAAAAATTACATGAGCCAACTGATTAGATTTCTGACTCCCATTGAAAGTCTATTAAAAACTCTTGGCCTTTTGTAAAAATGTGTGGTAAGCAACCCAAAGGAAAAAATAATAACAGTAATGACAAAGGTGGAGAAATAGAGACCAAAAAGTTAATTCATGTTGGGTATCCAGACAGAACCGAAGGATGTGGCCCAGGCAGTTTACCAAACTGACGCATGGCTCATTTGACTGTCTGTGTTACTGTGGTTGACGTGACAAACCCTTATTTTATGCTTTATGTTAAATGTGTGGATATAATTAGATTTCTTTCAGATTAGAGATGTGAATGCTGAGATCAATTTATTGTTTATTGCCCTCTTTTTGGAAATACTTTGCCTTCCATCCAGATTAAAATGCTTTTTCTATTGTGTACACACAGAGTACATATTAAAATGTATATTTTACCTTCAACATCCAATTTAGAGATGAGCAGAAGACTGATTACCCGCATCTATTTCTTGAATTTCTTTTCACATCGATTTGTAGGTCTCACACTTTTTTCTTCAAAATGTTTCTCACCTTTGTCATTTCTTTACCATTATCACAGTCACCGTCCTAGTTCCGCCCTCTGTTACTTTATACCCGCACTCTTGTCAGAGTCTCCTTAATTTTCTCCTTCCTTTAATACATGTAAGATGAATTAAATCTTCCCTACGTCTCAACTGAACTTTCTCTATTAGTCCCCCATTGGTTACTAAATACATTGTTTTTTACTTTAATATTCACAGCACTCCTCCATCTAGTTGTCTAGTTTTAACTCCCCTAGCTCCTTACAGGTCAGGCCATTGTAACTAATATAGTTCCCATGTGGTAATATAATTGTCAAATAATTAAGTTGCCATTTCCTTTGAAATTCCTTGACCAATAGCTCCTCTTCTGAAATAGTCTCCTTTCTCAAAGTACTCCTTTCAGATAAGTCACCCCAAGTTTAACCTCCCAAATAAAGATCAGTGTTTTCGTCCTTGAATTCAAGAAGCAGAATTCTGGCTAGACAGAACTTTAGATAATTTGGTGTCATGTTTTCATTTGACCAGGGGAAAAAAATGAGGTCAAAACAGGTTGAGTTCAGAAAGCAGACTAGGCCTAGTGTCTAGTCTGTTTTATTCCTCCTCCTTAGAGTTGTTCTAAGTTACCTGGTACCCATATTGCCCTGTATTAAAGCTAACTATATTCCTATAATCCTGAAAGATTATAAGATCTTTAAAAAATTTAAGATGCAGAAATATATTTGTGAATTCTCCAAGGCCTTTGGTGTCTTGAACACAGGAATATAACAGAAAGCTTTGAATAGATGAAGTAAAGATTAGCTTAATGTTTACTGATAAAAATATACTTTTAAGCATAATATCTGTATATAGGATGAAAATAACTAAGGAAAGGAGAAGAAGAAAAATTCTGTGATTAGGTCGTAAGTTTGAGAGATTTATTCTAAAACTGGGAAGTGGTTTTGAGTCAAAATTAGCTCTGTGGAATTACCGATGTAGGACACACTCTGGGACAGTGCAGTTCAGGACATGTTTGCAAAGTTGGCATATATTTGGCTCAGAGAAATGTTTCATTTTTACTAAGATAAAATAACTTTCTCTTAGAAAACATTTGGCAGTTTGGGGGAATTTATGACATAAAGGTACATTCATATTTAAGGTTTCATTAAATTAGACGATGAAGGATCATAGAAAAGATTGTCTTCCCAAGAGCATCAAGCCACTCCTTGGTTCTGCAGAGAGGGAGATATATTAACTTTATCAGTCTCTAAGGAAATGCAGTAATTGATTCCCAGGAGGGAACTGCAGTAATTGGTTCCTGTGTTGGGAAGGAACTACACAACAGTGGTCTGAATAAATTAGAAAGAACAGAATGAGGTTTTAAACTATATGAAAAGAATGTCTGAGAAAGTAACTATCTTAATAAATTCATACTGTACTGTAGTTGTTTCTTCCCACAAACATTTTTCATTATGTCATGAAATAAAATTTCTCTATTCTAGCACAAGTAGTTCTCATAGAAACTCCATTCTGGTTCATTATCTCCATTGTAATTAAATCAACACTAAATGAGGGATTAATAATTAAATATCCCAAGAAATGTTAGAACTTTAGATACATGCTCTTGTCTGAATAAATTGTCTTTGAACTTCAAACCAATGTTACCTATGCATTCGAATGCTCCTCTAATTAAAATAGAGAAAAACTCTAGGCAGAAAAATCAGAAGTAGTAGGCAATGTAGAAATCATACATTTTGTAGTATAAAGAAGAGTAATAGAACCTTTTCAAAAAAAAAATCTAACAACTATTTTGTTTGGGGAGTGTTAATTGAAGCAATTGTTTTTGGAAGCTATGCTATGTCAATTATCCAGAAAAAAATTCCTAACTTTTTCTCTTCCTGGAAAATAAAAACTCTTGGCTGGGCATGGTGGTTCATACTATGAGCCACCAACCTACTTGAGAGCCCGAGGCAGAGGGATTGCTTGAGTCCAGGTGTTTAAAGCTGCAATGAGCTATGATTGTGCCACTGCACTCTAGCTTGGGTGACAAAGGGAGACCCCATCTTCAATAAATAAATAAAGACAGACTCTCATTGTCATGTCATATGCTTAAACCCTAAGAATAAACAAATTTGGGATGTATTCTTATGTGTGTCTGTGATATCCTCTAAGATCCTAGGAATTTAGTTGGGAATGATTTATTCAAAGAAGTGAGTTTACACACTAAATTCTGTCTTCATACTCATGATGATCATGTTTTTGTTCTACTTCTAGGTCAGTGTTCTATTCTGCATGATTCAAATAAATGGATTCTTTATTATAATTTTTTTTCCATTTAAAACCCAAATGGTATATGCTTATTCCATTTTTAAAAATATATTTTTGCCTTGTTACATTTTTAAAATAACCTCTATAAACTTACACATAAGAATGGTCACTCAATCAATACCAGTCTTATGAAACCTGCAATATTGCACCCTAGCACCTGCTCACATAGGCTAACAATCAACTGCTGGTATTTGCTGGCAATTTGCAGGCCCCAGATCAATTTTATTAAAGAACAGGTTTGTATGCCTCAAACAGTATCATCAGTTGACAAGTTAAACTTTTTTTTTTCACACAATCATCCTACACCAGGGTCCCCCACCCTCACCAACTGAATAATCACCCCACAAATGGATAATTCAATATACACATAACTAAATAATATTCAATAAAACTTAATAAAGATATCAACCATTGGGGTTAAGATCCACAGAGGGTAAATTCACAAAAGTATTTTTTTTTCCAAAAGAAATTTCAGACAATGGAAAATAGGGGATGAGGGTGTATATACTATACGGTCCCTACCATAGTGCAATAGTACCCTTCCCAATCCCTCCCTCATCCCACTACACATAGTCACAGTGCAAGGATTAAAGGTAGCAAAAGGGGTAATACAGTACCCATAATAAAGGGCTGAGGGGAGGAACCAGCGCTCCACCCCATCCAAGTTGGAGCAAGATTATCCTATATGAAATAGAAATATATAGTTTATTATTAGTTAGAAATCTGATATGACAGAACATTTGGTGTTATTTTTGTATACGATGCTCGCTGTCTGTTTCCCTACCCATTAAGACTTGAGCTCTTTTGAAAAAGAAGGCATTTAAGATTTCCTAGATCAGGAAATTAAAAATACAAATTTAAATAAAAATTTTATTTCACCCTAGATATTCATGACATTAATCCACTCAGTTCAATTTTACAAGTTGAAAAATTTGGACTGGAAATTTGAAATACAATAAATCGTTGAAAGCTGTCAGCCAGAAATGTGCATGAAACATGCAGAACGCAAACTGCAGCGTGATGATGGCTTATTTATTATTTTCTAACTTCATATCAAGCACCGTACAACATGCTCTACTCAGTAATGTTGCATAACAGCACATGCTTTGAAAAAGTGACAGAACAACAGAAATAAAATGAGTGCCTGAGTTATGCTTTGACACAACTATTGCAATTTTATGCTGCTAGGGAAAAGAATTAAATGAGAGTTTCTGAATGTATTCAAATATCACTTCTCAATCATCGTCCTCATTATTATCTCCAACCTCACCATCGTTGGTGATGGTATTTTTACAAAGTGAAACAATCCAAAGCTAGCACTGTAACAAATAGAACCAACGGAAAGGTCATTTTGACTCTACAATGCCAAACATGGTGAAGAGCTTGGTCATTTTGGTGCCGGGTGTGTGTCACTAGGAGGAACAGAGAGCCATAGTTGTAAATTTCACAATTTCAATGATTAGTTTCATAACCAAGTAGCATTTATAAGGAGTGTATGTCATTAAAACTCTAAATTTCAACAAAGAACTTCTTTTAATATAAAAATGTTATTAATAATTATAGATAGGATTACTTCTGTATAAATTAAAATTCAATAATAAAGTGTTACATGTGGGGACATCTGCCCGTTTGACTCATGGATTTAATAAACTTCCAAAACATTGAACTGGAAATGTTTATAATAGCTTCAAGTACTTGGCATTGTTCAGATTTCAGAAGCCTTTAAAATGTATTATTTTGATTCAGGCATCACAATTTCAAGTAGAATGTATAAAAATGATATTTTTCTTCAGAGCAGAACTGCCAGTTGGAAAAAACAAAAGGAACAAGTTAATTGGAAAACAAACTTTAATTTTTACATATCCCGGAGAGAATTTCTGATAATATTTTGGTGAAAATATGAGGATTCCTATGAGAAATTAAAAAGGATTATTTATATTTTATTTTTTGAATTGTTCCCAAATAGTAAAAAGTTTTCATATATGTTAGGGAAATCAAAGCTAAGTCTTAAAAACTGACATTGGTAATCAATTTTAATTTAGAAGAGAATGTAACTATAAATAACTTGTAAAATGTAAATGGTAGTGTACAATAGAGTTTAGTTTCTATAAATGTAACCAAACCTTAAGTACCAGAAGAGCAGTTATTTTTACTGGAATAAAAATTCCGTAGGTTTTTTTTGCCAAAAAATTTTGATTATTAAGAAATGGAACTCATTTTTACATGATATATATAAATGCTTCTTGCTTCTAATAAAGGTATGGGAAGTAACAAACCAAATGCCAAAATTTCTAATTTGTTAAGGATGATCGGGGCTAGTTAATGTTTTCTTAAAATGAGTAATGGAAAATTGTGTGGTACTCTGACAAATGAGATTTAAGTTACGGTTAATTTATAAATCACCAGTAATAGTCAAAACTCATATTTTCTGATCATTGTTATAAATGAAGTATGGATTGATATGTAATCCTTATGTTAGTATTACTATTTATATAAATTCAGATTAAGACAGTTATACATTGAGCCTATATTAAACATCACTTTTTAAAAGTTTAAAATTTGGTCAATGTTTAACATCTACTCTTAAATATATTCAAATAATATGAACTTTGGCATTATACAGACAAAAATGTTTATAACTTTTCATTTTTTCCTTTACACTCAGGCACATGTGTAATGCTTATTTTCAATAAAATTCATTAAGTACAGATAGGTCATCACAAAGAAGTACATGATATAGAGTTCACTTTAGTTTATTATTATTATATCATTACATATAGCACTTTAATAATGCATCTATTTTTTTTTTGTACACAAGTTTGTAAGGAAACTCCCAAAGTGGATTAGGAAATAAAGTCATTTTAATGAGCACAGCAGATAAATGATATTACATCATTTTAAGAGAGGCCTAGTTCTCTTGCATATCACCTAGAAGTAAATATGCAACAGATAAAAGGGTAAAGTAGCAGTTTTGCAAGGATTTGCCATTCCTTTTGCATGCATGGATTTCTCTTTTTCTAAATTTAACTTCATTTAATCTTGGCTCTATGCAGTACTTCAGATTCTTTCATTTTCCTTACCCTCATCCCTTCAAATCGAGATAAGGCTCTTAGAGGTCTCAGAGCTCTCAGTGTTCTGAGAGATTTGATGGCACCAAGTTCTGAGTAACCCAAGGCATTTGCTGTTAAACTGACCAATGAAACCTGCACACACAAAAATAATAACCATAAATCAGTGGAACTGTTGTCATTCAACAAAATAATTTGTGCTTATAATTATTTGGAAGATGCATGTTCAGACATGTTCAGTAAATGTTTAAATAATTAATAAAATATTCTCAGTTTGATGCAAATGCAGTAGTTTTTAAGACATTAATTGAGGGTGAGTATGGTAGCTAACACCTATAATCCTAGCACTCTGAGGGGCCAAGGTGGGTGGATTGCTTGAGCTCAGGAGTTCGAGACCAGCCTAAGCAAAAGTAAGATCCCATCTCTAAAAAATAGCCAGGCACTGTGGAGGGAGCCTGTAGTCCCAGCTACTTGGGAGGCTGAGACAAGAGGATCACTTGAACCCAAGAGTTGGAGGTTGCTGCGAGCTATGATACCACAGCACTCTACCAAGGAGGACAAAGTAAGACTCTGTCTTAAAAAAAAGAAAGAAATAAAAAAGACATTAATTGAAAACTAGTTGACTGACAATCACTAGATATAATGTGATTTATTAATTGGATAAGTGGTTGAAATGTAAAAAATTAACGATAAAAAAGAAGAAATTCAGGTGGAAGAAAATGTCATTGGTTATCCTTCCTTTGTTTTATTAAATTGTTGCTGATTTTAGAAATTCTCTATGGCCAGTCATAAAATACAGAAACTGCTATTGTACCAAAAAAGGGAAGATATTTTTATCTTAAACTAATTATAATCAATCTTCTCAGCATTTAATGTGTTAAATCATTTATTAAATCAAAAATATTTAATATATCCTTGATTCTTAGTTCTAGGAAGATTTTCCATAAGAAACCTTCATAATCTTGCAAGAATATTATTTTGAGGGTAAAAATTGCTTCTTGTGAAGTAGTGGTATTTTGAACACAGTTTCTAAGCTGAAGTTATGCCAACTGATAATAGGAAACGTGATGTTTAACTTTAGCACATCTCAGCCACTTGTTTTAGGGTAAATGAAGTATTAATCACTGGATATATAAATTCTATAAGGGCTGTTTGGTATCTACGGGCTGGCCTCATGCCTCGTCTGCGCTCTAGAAAAATGCTCACCACTGCACAGGGTAGACTGCCTTCCTCTGCACTTTGCACCCTTTACTTCCAATAACAGAGTTATACATAATCTACTCTGAATCTACCCTTCAAACACTCACAGTAAATGGGAGAGAATGTTTTTAAAACATTTCCCACCATCACCACTGTTTACTGAGAGGCTTTAACATTGCACAAGTAATATCACCATTTACAGGGTCAGAGGCCACGCAAGTTACTCAACGGCACAAAACCAGTACATGATGAAGCTGGGACACACACTTGAGTTTTTTACATTCACAATAGAAGGGATTGAAATAATAAACCCTTTAAATCCCCTATTTCCCTACTTTTTTTTTTCCTTCAGATTTTTGGATAACTACCATAGGTTCCTCCTTAATGCAATTTAAATTAGCACCACATGTCTTCGAAAAACTACACTGTCATTCAGTGAGTGAGTCTAGTGGCTGTATAGCCAATCCCATCAACATAACACAGTGGTCCGAGATTTGCTATTTCAGAATTAGAGTATTAATAAGGCAAACCACCTTGAATGGCACACAAATATATGGAAGATACCTACATCAACAATTAAAAAGTCCAGCCAACACCAGGCATTGGTGAAATATGTTTGATAGCCGTATGCTACCCACTTTAGAAGCATTTCCAGAATGAAAATGTAGGTGAAAACTTTGTCAGCATATTCCAACATAGTCTTAATTGTCTTTCGCTGATCAATATATATATCTTCAAATGCCTATAGAGAAAGAGTTATACACTTTAGCTTTCCAAAACTATTATTTTCTATATATTATTTTTTTCTGATTACCTATGGATATGGCACTTTATTGGAAAAGGAGAGCAGAGGAACAGTAGTTATTGCTGTTTTATTTCCTCTCAAAGGCCCTCTTATTATTGAATCAGGGGAAATGTTATATTCTCCTCTGTTATTTTAGTCAGAAGAAATAAGAAAAGCATAATTCCAAAGAATTAATTTTACTTGTTCAAGAAATACTTCTTCTTTTATATATATATATATGATGGAACAGCTTACACTTTTTTTCTTTATCAAATAATACTTGTGTACATTAATGCAATCACGGGGTACAGTGTGGTGTTTTCATATACAATTTGAAATATTTTCATCAGACTGGTTAACATAGCCTTCATGTCATTTTCTTAATTATTGTGTTAAGACGTTTATATTCTACTTTCAGAAAGATTCACTTGTACCCTTGAAGAAGAAATACTTCTTGATGTCACATCCTGGAATGCCACCCCAGTTGACGTTACACATTCCTTTTGCTTCATTTCCTTTGGCCCCCTAGCACTGGCTTTTTTGCCGGAGAAGGGAAGTTGAAGAAATAAAACATGAATGCTTGTGGTTTTATGAAACAGAAATTATGATTGATCATTACAGAATTCAATTTTACTAAATACTTGGGACCATCAGCTTCTTTTTTGTTTCCTTGTTTTGCTAATAGTTTATATTTCTCAGCAGAGACACAGTATGACAATGATGATAAAATCAAAATTGTTTCATTTGACTTTAAGATGTATTCTTGTCATATGAACTTCTCTTGATATTTTACTTCTAAGTATATATTCCTTTCAAGGGTGAAAGAATATTTCTTGTCTAAAGTGGCATGTAGAAAAAATTTATCCACTTCAGAGAAATATGCAGGTAAATACAGGTCTATGTTAAAATTATAAACTGAAGTTAAAGAAATTCCTAAGTAATTGTTTCAATTTGGCAAACTCTATCATCTGTATCTTTCAATTAATCTATCTATCTGTTATAGTTTAAATATCCCATTTGCATCAGTGTTTCTTAAAATGATATCTATATATTTCTATTTTAAAAATTATTCTCACATAAATATAAATTGATTCTGATGAAATGAATACCTTCCTATAAAGGGAAATCAATCCTTAAACGAATCACTTAGGCATACTGCCCAATATTTATTGTTACCAACATTCATTGTTTCCTGAGTAGCATGAGACTAGTGAACACAATGGGAGAGAGACAGGGAAGTGGTCCCTACGGACTTATTGACTGTCCATAAAGAGATAATAATAATAATACCATTCAGAAACAAATTTCACTAGAACTTAAAGGATATATATTCCCTCTTAGAGGACTTCCATTAGCAATACTGTGATTCCCAGGCTTATCTTCTTACTAAACGATGAGTAATTGAGTATTTGCACTCTTTAGTTATAATGAGTAAGGTGAAGAGCTAAGTTTTCTGGAATATTTAATAATAACCAAAAATAATTAACTTATTACAAATGCAAGTTACACGGTAAAATTAAACCTAGAAATACTTATACAGTAAGTCTATATTTTGGGAGATATAAGGCAAACCAATTCAAATGCAGTAGACACTGACATGGTGAAACAGAAAGCACTACCACAGCATTGGTATTAGAACATTCTAACCGTTGGTACTGTGACACCTTTGGGTGGTACACACTCACCAGAGCACCACTACTAAGGAGAATCATGAAAACAATGAAGGTCTCAAACCAGTTATGTTCAACTATGCGGAAGCACGTCCTTCTCAGGTTCCACCACTGTTTTCCTCTCCCTTCTTCCACGCTGATCTGACAGCATTTGAATCTTTGTACACAGCCTGCAGGTATAATGTGCAAATGGGAGTAGATGAAATAACTTCTGCTGCATCCAGGATATCCTTTGCATGCCCCCATTTTATCTTTTTATTACTATGACCATCTCTACCTTGCGAGGATAACTCTCTAAGCCTGCAGTACTAAGAGCACAGTCATCCACTAATTGTTTGAAGTTGTGGAATTATTCAGTTTCTTTAAATGGTTCCCTGGGCAATAATAGCTAAATTTTCTGCCTCACAGTGTTATAGTCCAAGAAAAACTTTGTAAATGGCAAATAAATGTGAAGACCCTCTACCTTATACTATGTCACCCTGTTGCACTCCATTGAAGTCACTTTAGAACAGGACTTCAAAATGGAAAATAATAAACAGAGCACTTTCCTTTGATAGAGGTCATAAAGTAATAATGTAGATACCATCCAACAATTCTGGGTTTGTTACAGTTTAACTTTATTTGTGGTGCTCCCAGAATGGTTGACACAATGGTCAAAATTCATTTAGCCCCCTAAGATGTGATCTGCATGGTTTTGCTCTGGTTTGTCATTGCCTTCCTCAGACACGGATTCCACTAACTCTGACATCAGAATTGAATTTGTAAGCACCATGGAAGGTATTTTTAAAATAAAATACAGAAAATGTATCTTGCCCCTAAGAATGGTAAAAGAAATTTTGATTTTCATAAAAGTAAAAAAAAAAATAGAAACACAGGAACCCTGCTACAAAAGGAGAAACAAGAAAACAGGAAGGCAGGTATGTTGGAAGAAAAAGGGGAGAAAGAGGAAAGGAAGGACCTAAGGAATGAAGTAGTTGAGGAAAAGGAGCGAAAGTTCAAAAAAAAAAAAGAGTTTTCATAAGGTAACATATGAGGAGCTATCAAGAGAATTAGATGGATATATTTGTTGAAACTTTTCAGAATAATCCGAAACTCTTCCACCATGGTCAGATGAAAGGAGTTTTGAGAAAGACTTTATGTTCAGAACTCATATTCCCAAGGAAACCAGACCATACGAAATACTACTGCTAGGAAAAGCATATATCTTTTACCTACTGGCATATTGAACAAGGCTCAGCCAGACACTGTTTCGGTATCAAGCATCCGAGCAGAATTTATTTCCTGCTTAATCCAATAAATATTAAAAAATGATGTCTTCATAGAAAAATTATTTATCATTTGTAATTTGCTTAACTTTAATAGAAAGTTAGCATTATGGCAAATTTTGTGTCTGAGAATTATGACTAATGTTTAAGGTGCCAAGTTTTTGTAAAGCCACTATTTTATTTAAAAATTATAAATAGTAAAACCTAAGTCGCAATTTTGATTACCCTGGAATATTTTCCTTCATGTTCATGAGCCCTTCCATATAATGGGCAGAGGTAATCAAAGCACAATACTAGATTTTAAATCCTTCTTGTGTGTTGACATATTGGAGGCAACTGAAATATTTCTACGAAGAGATCTATTTAATTACAAGTGATCTATTTGGAGTGACCAACAGCTAGAAAAGGCATGCTCTGAAAGTGAAAGATTAATACCAAGATTGTTTTCTTTACCTTCAGTGAAACAGGCTTCAGGTTCCAGGGCTTCTTCGGGTTCCACGACAGGCTGTTCTTCGGCAGGTGCGCCGATGTCCACAGTGCTGCCTTCCGACGAGCTGCTGCTTTCGTTAAGTTTCTGTATGTGAGATGGACATGAAAAGTAAACCCCTTTGATTTTGGTAATAAGGGACCTACCGAGGAAGGATTATTACCGTGAACTTGTTTAGTATGCTCCTTAAGGTAAAGAGATTTCAAGTTTAGTGCAAAAGAGGGATCGAATATGAGGAAATCAGAAAATCAACTGCCTTCCTACAATTCTCAATGTGCGTATGAGATCAGATTATTACGGTGCGATGTTCGAAGCGGCCAGTTGCAGCACATCCTGAGCGTGACACCACCTTACAGTTAGAGGAGCAGGAGACGAAGGGGAAGGGGAGGAGGCAAAAGAGGAGAGAGAAAAAGGGACAGAGAACCAGAAGACAAGAAATCCTTTACTTTAGATCCAGAAAATAATGTTGTTAGCTTAGTCTGCATTTTAATGTTTGACTTCATATATTTCTTTAACAATGTGTTACTTGTGAAAAACATTACCTGTTGGTTTTACTGATGCTATTAATACTCATGTTAAGGTTTCATAGCTATTTACCATCAAGGTGTTAATTCTTATATATTCCACACACTCTTTGGAGAGAAATTGTTAGGAACTAGGTAAAAAAAATCAAATAAATAAATAAGCTTAAACATACTAAATAAACAATTTCAATTTCTGGCAAATATGTATATTAGAGCCTGTAAAATGAGGTAAATAAATGATGTGTGGGAATATTCCATTTCCCCTGACAAATAACGGTGAATATGCCTTGTGAAGATGAAAGGCAGAAATCCAGTTAAATAATAGCCACTGTGGTTAGACAATGGGGACGGGACACACCTTTCTCTTTCTAGAGTTCTCAGGAGACAGAGATGGCAGAACATATCATCTAATATAGGAATAAATCATAAATGGTTTTTCTGAAAACCAGCAATCTGGCTTTTAAATTTTGGTGAGCACAAATTTTAATTTTATTGAACACAAAAAATATACTAGAATTGAGTATTCACTGATGACTAGAATTCCTGTGCTCCTTGTTGGGCTATCAAATCTCGTAAAGTGTTTTTCAAACCTTAGGCCATTAGAGCCATCTAGTAAAAATTCAAAAGCACACATTAGCCATTCAAGTTGTTATCACTATATTACAAATAGTAATTAAATACAGTGTTAAAATTATTAAAAGGAATTTTAT
The DNA here is from genome assembly GCA_963574575.1 of Galagoides demidoff. NCBI lineage: Eukaryota > Metazoa > Chordata > Mammalia > Primates > Galagidae > Galagoides > Galagoides demidoff. The sequence goes on along the minus strand of CAUYQV010139786.1, from coordinate 34,871 downwards.
ACACAGGGGAGAGAACGGATATTTGGAAATGAACTTCACCAGACTATCACATTTGCTCCAGGGGGCATAGCTTGTACGTCTGGTTCCATTTGCACTTGCTTTCTTCTCTTCCCTTTTAATTTCTTATAAAATAGAAAAACTAAACTCACAGCTTCAGGTCACTAGGACCTATAATGGTATATAGCCCTGTCATAGTTCTGAGAATTCAAGTTGAAGATGATCCCTGAAATTAAAATTAAAAAAAAAATTCTCACTGAAGACTAATTTCAACATTCCAATAAATCTTAAATTTGTCTGCATTTTACACTCAGAAGCTAAAAGGTTGACTGTTCCACAATGGAGACAGTAACAACAATATTAATATTTTTATCTCCTCTTTGGCTGCATTTGGCTTTGAATAACTTTATCATCTGTTCTAGCATTTGTACTGAATTGAAAGAATACCCAAGAATAAGTCATTGATTACTCTTCCAACAAATGAAGACAACCATCAGATGGAGGTTAAGTCACAATCTCAACGCAACCACCCATGGTCTTGTCTTCTGAGGAAATCTTAATGTCTTATTCTAAAAATGACAGTGATTCATCCTTTAGCTGTAAAATGATAGACTCAGGCTGAAACTTGACACTGCAATAAGTGACTTAACATTATGAAAAGGACCTTTATTGGCACTTTCAGTGCCGTAAAAATATTCTTTATATATGTTATACACATATGTGAATAACCTATTCACTGTAGAAAAGCAATCTGTGCAAGACGGTATTCTTAATGTGACAATCAGTGAATGAGACTTGTGAAGTTGAACAATTTTCAACAAGACCAAGAGTCAGGAAGTATTTTGTTTTCTGTGAATAAATTTGGTGTGGAGAGATTCAGATACAGACTTAATTTTAATACCACATCTACCCTGGAGTGCTCCTAACTCTTATCTGCGAGATCTGATCCTTTCCAGTTTATATCAAGCTCACAAAATAAGAGATTAGAATAAAATATCTCCTCTTCAACAGAATCGTTTTCAGTGATAAGCAAGAAAAACACGTTATTGAACAATTCATCCTCGTGTAAAAGCCCCACATAAATGATGAGGAAGATTCCTTATAAGTCCACATAAACATTAAATTAATAAATTAGATGTGAATAGCTATTTTAAAATGAGGTAGAAATGCAAATTTCTAGAAAGATACTGAATTCAGATTGCTGTATCAGACTCTTTAAGATCTTTGTCCTCTTTTGAAAATCCTAAACTAGAACAACAGACTGAAACTGGACACCCCACTTCTCACCATTGACAAAAATTGATTTGTGAAGAGAGTGGGGGAAACCACTTAAATGATATTGGCCTGGGAAAAAGCTTCATAAGGAAGACCTTGCTAGCAATTGTAGCAACACCAAATATAAATAACTAGGACTTGACCAAGCTAAAAGGCTTTTGCATAGCTAAAAACAGACAGCTTTCAGGATGGGAGAAGATTTTTGCATGTTATGAATCTGACAAAGGCCTGATAACTAGATCTGCAGAGAACTCAAATTAAACCATAAGAAAAGTACAAACAACCCTCTCTATAAGTGGCCAAGAGATTTGAACAGAAACTTCTCTGAGGATGACAGGCGAATGGCCAACAAACACATGAAGAAAATGCTCATAGTCTTTAATCATCAGAGAAATGCAAATCAAATGCACTCAGATATCACCAAACCCCAGCAAGATTAGCCCATATCAAAAAGTGCCAAAACACCAGATGATGGCATGGATGTAGGGAGAAGGGAACACTTCTACACTGCTGGTGGGACTGCAAACTAATACAGTCCCTTTGGAGAGAGTACGGAGAATCCTCAAAGATCTAAAAGTAGACCTTCCATATGACCCTGCAATACCATTACTAGATATCTACCCAGAAGAACAAAAATCATTTTACCACAAAGACATTTGCACTAGAATGTTTATTGGGGCTCAATTCATAATTGCCAAGTTGTGAAAGCCCATCAACCCATGAATGGATCAATAAACTGTGGTATATGTATAGCATGGAATATTATTCAGCCATTAAAAAAGATAGAGATTTTAGGGCAGTGCCTGTGGCTCAAAGGAGTAGGGCACTGGCCCCATATACTACAGGTGGTAGGCTCAAACCCGGCCCTGGCCAAAACTGCAAAAAAAAAAAAAAGATGGAGATTTTGTATCTTTTACATTTACCTGGATGAAGTTTAAATACATTCGTCTTAGTAAAGTATGACAAGAATGGAAAAATAAATATCCAATGTACTCCATACTAATATGAAATGAATATATAAACAATTACATGGTCTTAAGAACAATAAAACACTAATACAGTTCAATTCGGGGTACAGGGAAGCAGGATAATATAGTTCAGTTTGGGGTAGAGGGAAGCAGGATGGGGAGGACATATGGCAGAAGGAGGGCAGGCATGAGGTGGGATGTCACCTAATGTACACATTGTGAGGGTGTATAACACTGGATGAGGGGCTCTTCTACAAATGGAACTTTACCTTGGAAGTGAGAACAATGTAACCTAAAAATTGTGCCCTCATATTAATTTAAATAAAGTTAAAAAAATACAACCACAGATGATGAAGTACAGGTGTAGTTTGAGCTAAAGACATGAAGTAGAACTGCAGTTAACCCTACATGGTAGAACAGGGGCCTAAAGTGACATTTTAAATCTAAATATGTGTTGTTTCTAAATAAATAGAGTGGTCAAATGTTTAGGATCTGGAGGAGTTTATATACCTTTCAGAACTAGCAAACACTTAAAAATTAGGGCTTAAAAAAGTATATGTATTCGGTTTAAGCTCTGTTTCAAATCAATATTTTTCAAAAGAATGCTAAGCCACATATGGCTAATCACTTGATACACACTGATTCTCATAAGGGTGAGGGCAACTTTCTCCAACTTTCAAATCATACTAACATCAGATAATATAACAAATGAATATTAGAAAAATCAAACCACAGCCAACTGTGCTCATGTCAATGAATCCACTCTAGATTAACTATGCTAACCAGAGTGAAATGTTAGTGCTTTTCTAGAAATTCATATGTAATGTAAATAATAAGCATTAGTGTGAAAAAGAAAAAACAAACAAAATAAAATGGACGCAGAATGAATTGAAGTGTTATTAGCCAAAATATGGGAGTGGGTTTTTTCTGTACTAAATGAAGGACATGAATAAACACACTGAAATTAATTAATTAAACAAGTAAAACTATTAAGTAATAAATAGATTCAAATAAGTAAAAACATTAACAAAAGGTGTCGAGAACTTTTTACTCAAGGATGATAGTACAATAACAAAAATGAGAGAAAGGCGCCAAGATGAAGCTTAAACACTTAATTTTTATAAATTGTGTAGAAACTGCTACATATTTAGTCATTAATGTACCTGAAAATTTAGGGAAACACAACATCTTTGCAGCTGATGAACTGTACCAATATCTTCTAATCAATAATTATAGAAATGTTCACTATGTCTGTTTCCATGGTAGGTGATTATCTGTCTTACTTTGGAAGAGGGGTTTCTCCTCTGTTCTGCTTCAGGCTTAAGAACGAGGGGAAGGCCAAGCGGGTAAGGGCCACTACCACCTAATTTGCATATGCATGATACACAAAAGAATGGCTTGTAGAAGCAAAATTGTTAAAAGGTATTGAAAAACTGCCTATATTCCTAGCCAGTTGGAAGGTTAAGGCTGGAGGATCATTTGAGCCTAAGAGCTCAAGGCCAGTGTGGGCAATAGAGCAAGACCCTTTCTCTAAATAAATGAATACATAAACTTTTTTAAAATTGAAAACAAGTATTGAAAACCACAGTTAAATCAAAATTTAGGGAAAAATGCATGCCTGAATTTTACAGGAAGACATTTAAATGGAAGAACAAATGTAAGATGATTATAGGGAAGATTATATGGAAATAACATGGATTTCAATGGAAGCAAGTTGATAGGAGAAGAAAATCCCCCAGACCGAGGAGAAGGCAGTACAGGAAGCAGATCTGGACTCAGGAGAAAAGGTGGTGAAAGAGCTCAGAGTGGGTGTGGCCACTAGGCCTGCGCTGGTAACAGATGGCCAGTCTGTGGCTAGAAAAATCCAATGACTGTCTCTGACCGGGAAGGAGAAGTAATAGCTATTTCCACTCTAGAAACAAAGAAATAATCCACATATAGCCAACTTTTAATTTAATTTCCCTATTAGCTCTATGGGCAATATTCAGTTACTAAACATTTATTGGAAGATACCATGTTCTGCTCTTTATGGGTCTCATGGACCCCCTTCACCGGCGTAATTCATTTATCCTTTTATTCTTTTTCATGTGCTGATTTTTATTTTCTTTTTGTAAATTGGCTAAATCGAAAAGTAGAAAGAACATTATTATTTTCTTAATATTAATTTATTTCATTATAATTAAGGGTAAAAATTCTTAAGGTTTGTTTTCTAATTATTGTTTTTCATCTATAATTTCTCTGCTTTTACCCATTTTTTCTACTGATGTGTTAGTGTTCTTATTTAGATTGTAGTTGCTGTTTATACATAGAAAATCATTTGAGTTTTAACAAAAATTATTTGCCAAATGTATTAGTTTTTATTACTGTGTAGCAAACTCCTGTGCACTAAGGAGCTTAAAACAGCAGAAAATCACCACCTCACAGTTTCTGTAACTCAGAAATCTGGCACTTCATCCACGCAGGGTCTCACTGACGTGATGCTAAGATGTTGGCTGGAAAACTGGGTTGTAATTTCCAAATATGGGGTGGTAATTTCCAAGAGTATGGGTCATACCAAAGTGTGTGACCTTTATGTTCCCTTTATTTTATTGAATTACAATCTTTTTAATGTTCTTTTATGCTTTATTAATCATTCGTAGTAGTATTATGACATTCAATAGCAACTTGGTCTTATTCCATAGATTTTTGACATAAAATCTTTTTATGTTTGAAATAGCTATCCACATATTTTATTTACTCCTCAATTCAATATTTGTTTAGAAGGAATTTCTTAATTTTCAAGTGGTTGAAATTCTTTCAATTTGTTATTAATTTTAGACTCAACTGCACTGTATCAGATAACCCTATATAATGTCTATTAACTTAAATTTATTGAAGTCTGAGCTCTACTTTGAGCTCCAATATATGGTTAATCTATGCTAATATCCCATGAGCATATGTGAATATGCTTTTTGAAATTATGTGAATATGCAATCATTTTTGCATATGTAATATTATAAAATATGATTTTTTGAAATTATGCACAGTAATAATACATTTCCTTTTGTTATTTATGTTATTTAAATTTTCAGTGTCCTTATTTTCTCTTAACTTTTCATCATAGGCTTAATTGTATTAAAACCTTCATAATCAGTATATTTTTATCAATATATTCCTAGACTTCTCATTGTTGAGATAAAAGATAAAGTGGCTCTCTTTTTTTGAGACAGAGAGAGTCTCACTATGTTGCCCTCGGTAGAGTGCTATGACATCACAACTCACAGCAACCTCAAATTCTTGGGCTCAAGAGCTTCTCTTGCCTCAGCCTCCCAAGCAGCTGGGACTACAGGTGCCCACCACAACATCTGGCTATTTTTTGTTGCACTTGTCATTGTTGATTAGCCAGCCCAGGCTGGCTTTGAACCCACCACTTTCAGTGTATGTGGCTGGCACAGAGCCTCTCTTCTTTATTTGATTAACATAATAATATTATTATTTAAAAAAGGAAGGAAAGACTCTTTACATGTATGGGAAAAGTCCAGCTCTACATTAGAACATAAAATATGAGTTCAGAAAAAATATTCAAAAAGTAGATAACAGCAAAACTAAAATATTCTCAAATAAGCATTTTTATTGATTTAAAAATAAATAAAGCTAAATAATTTTTCCTTGTTCAAGATCAAAATTCAATTTATTTTTAAATCTATCTTTTACATAATAATTTATTCTTGCTGCTTTCAAGACAAACAGAAATTTTAAAAATCCATTTTAATATTTATTAGGCAACTAATCATCCTTTAATTTGTTAATTTCCATATGGGCTAGTCCCTTTGAAAGTAAGTATACTTTCACACATTATCCTCAATAGCTAAATTATGCATTTATACACTGCTTTGTATTGTTCGTATTTTTTGGCAGACTGACTTAATGTCTGAGCTGGGGAAATGGAGAGACCACATTGTATCTGAAGCATCTACTTTGCCTTGTACATCAGGCCATTCAATAACCACTTAATAATTACAATCCTGATGGGAAGAGCATTTTTTATCCTCAGTGGATTTATGCAACATTTCTTGCTTTTTAAAAGTGTTCTCTCCTATAGCAAATGATTTTGACCTTGAGGGTGAAGCAAAACAAAGTAAAGCAAAAGGAAGCCAATCAAACAATCCACTCCTCAGTACTTCTTTGAGAGTAAATGATTAAATGCTTTTTTCTCGTTCTCTAACTTGATCTTAGAATGTTTATGCTTTGACTTTCATGTTCAGTTTCTTACAGAGATCTTAAGTACATAATTTAATATGTGTTTAATTCATAAGTGATATAAATAAATAAATATGGAATTTAAAGGTCAAAATGATATAGAATTAGTATGATATACATACACTGTATATATTACATGTACAATATATATTATATATATTCAAATGAAACAAATAAAGAATATAATTCCAACTACTCATTTTTAAAAGTGGGTAGGTACTATTTTAAAGATGAACATTTAATATTGTTTTATATATATGTATGTTTTATATATGTGTATATAAAACAGGTGTGTGTGTACATGTGAATATACATACATATACATATAGACATCTATCATGGCCTTATATATCCCAAATCATACATAAATGAGGTGACCAAAAATATTATTAATATTTCATTATGTACATTGTGCACTAGTAAATATATCCAGTATACACTGTGCGTATTAAATATTAAAATCATCTCTATTAAAGACTCTCAACAAAGCAGCAATATAATATCAAAGGAAAAGACACTGTTTTGAGACTTAGCATCTCATAGGGCAGCTAGAAAACTCAAATATTAACTCACTAATTCCCACACCATTCCTAGTTAATTTCTTCATCAAGCTATATGTTGGAAGAACAATCTTAAGTGGATTTTCATATTTACCAGAGATTAATTTTGCTTATTAATTAAACACATGCCCAATGTAAAGGGGAAGACTGAGGAGCATAGTTCTAATATCAATTCTGAATTCTGCTTTAAAGAATGTCAAACATGAACCTTTATACCAACAATTGGTGATAAAGAAACATAACATATCATTACATATTGGTCTAATATAAAATCATTGTGATGAAAAGAAGTGGGAAAGGATACAAAAATATTCTGCAAAATTGCATTTATAAACCCCAGCTAGAAACCCAATTGGAAATCAAATAAGCAATTTTTATCGTTAGATTCATTTTAGGGAATTGAGCTTAAAGTATTTCTCATGTTCTTTGACGTTAATTTTCAACATTAAATGATGACATTAGATAAGTATCTACTGTGTAAGGAACTTGCATAATTAATGAAGGTGTTCAAGGTATTGTGTTGAGGGTCAGACAAACTTGGATTTGAATCACAATTACTGGCTTTATGGTGTTATGGACTTAGGGCAATTATCTTGACCTCCTTAACCTTTATAATTAAAATTATAAAATTAAATTATAATTTGTAAAAATGGTCCTACCTCAAAGGGTTGTTTAAAGGATCAAATAGAATGACAGATGGAAAATGTTTGATATGTGCTTTCTTGATAAATGGTAACAGTTTTCATCACAACATTGTATAATTTGTAAGACCCGTAATTACTGATATTTGACATTTTCAACAACCAAAAATACTAGAATATTCCAGGCATCAACACTAGGACCTACAAAATAAAATAGTAAACATAGTAGACACAGAAACTGCTCTCATGATTCATAGTCAGATGGAAAATACAGATAAGCGAACAATTGCCACACACTCTGCTAGGGTCCTCCTAAGGGGTATTGAGAGTACCTAGCTCTGTCTAGGAAGGGAAGGGTAGAAGAAAGGGAGAATTAGGTCCAGAATTCTGGGGTTGGGTGAAGGAGGAGTATTTCCAGCAGAAAGAACAAATATAAAGATGAGACTGATAAAGTATGCAGATCAGGAAACAAAAGATCAGCGTAGCTGGGTGGGGAGGGGTGGGATATACTATTTACAAGACTAGATGGGATCAGTGGTGGCCAGGTTTTGCAGGGATTTGTTAAACTGGATAGATTCTTCTGTGAACAATAGGTAATGTCTGAAAGGTTAGGGAGGATAGAGCTATGATCAGATTTACATTTTAGAAAGAGTCCCCATGGTTGTGCTCAGGCTAGACTAGTAAGGCAGCTTTAACGTGAGAGATCCGCGGGGAGGCTGTAGCAGGAAATCTGAGAGATGGTGGGAGCCTGACATTGGGTGGAGGCAGTGAGGATGCAGAGGAGTAGACAGGGAGAGGTGGACTTGGTCGTGTAATTACATAGATATAAGAAAGAGGGAGCTTGGATTTCCATGGCTAGATGGTCGTGCTCTTTATGGAAAGTAGATGCCATCTCATGGAGGTCATGGGCTCAGGCTGAAAGTTGTCACATGTTCCTTAACCCATTACAGGAGGGAAATGGAAAAATATCAGCAAAGCAGCAAGTACATTTTTTAAACACAGTTGATATAATTGGGAGAACAGATGAAAATCAAGAAGTAATTGCTCATCACCCATTCGTTCATTCATTTAATACGTATGTTGTAAGTGATGGGCACTTAAGGTAAGATGTGATTAGTGATTTCTTGCATCACAGAAATGTTTCCTTATGATTCGGCAGATTCTTCCAGGCAGTATTAAACCCGGAAGAAGTTATCCCTTAAGTACCAACTTGAGTATCCATAGTCTGTGAGTCTACGTGCTCTGTGAATGGAACTGGACTTCTACAGGTCAGTGTGGGAGGCAGAAACAGATCAGCCAAGTGCAGGCCAGCACAAGAGGAAGGAGATGGTTCAAGACTGAGCAAGAGGACTCACAGCCTCCTGGCTGTGCTATTAATCTAGTCTAAAGATCAGAGGATGGCAGTTAACACCAAATCTGTGGTTGACACCCATATGTAGTTCTCCAATAAACAGTGTCATTCATTTTAAATAAATGCCAAAGAAAGCAACTTTTCAGAAATTATTAAGAAGATTGAGAGTAACAGTAAGAACACAGACTGTAGCAGACTGCCTGCATTCATTCTAGTCTGGGATCAACCACTGACGACGTGTGTGACTCAGCAAGTATTCATTTGTTCAAACTATGGTTCATTCTAATCTCCAGGATTGCAGCAATAATATCTATCTTATGGCATGGAGGTTAAACAAGATGATATGTGTAGAGCCCTGCAAACAGAGCTTTGTTCATAGTGAATGCTCAAAAAATGATACTTGCTATTAAAGTGACCTGAATTACAAGGACTCAAAGGATGTTTTTACTATTTTTTCTGAGACTCACAAATGTTAAAAGGAATCTACTTTTTTCTTTTCTTTTCTTTATATTTTTTCTTTATTACTTTAGCAAAATGTGTCACTTTTATTCCAAAGAGATATAATTTTAATGACTCAATTGTTTAAAAAGTTATTTGTAATATTTAAACGGAATATTAAGTCTGTCTAAGCCATCATTCTTAACCATTAATGTTCAATAGAAACCCACATTCCTAGCTAAAATTTCTATTTCATGAGTCAAGAAATGTTCCAAAGCTTTAAAAACAATTCCTGAAATTATTTTGATATACTTGGGTGAGGTCATTGCAACTCAAAGAGATGATGAATGTGGCCCATGCCAGGCCTTTTCTTCATCTGGAAACCAATGGGAGGAAGATGTAAAAAAGACTGCCACTAAATTTGTCCTGGGATAGAAGACAGTAATGTGAGACTGGATCCCTGATGTAGGAGTATAAGTATTAATATGTAAATATGGCTTCCCATCTTACCATGTCTCGTCACATCCATCTATTCTCGGTTTCCTGGAAACTGAGACTATTTGCGCCTTGCTGACATCTTCAGCCTCATCTCCTGTGATTTTATGCCCCAGCAATTCCAATCTGCTCCTTGTTTCTAAACCCATCCTTTTGCATCATGTCTTTATATGTTTGCATATTTATATTTTCTGATTAAGATACTCTTCAGAAAAACTATTTTCCTAAGTAATTCAAGGGGTTTACCTTATGAAGAACTTAGTCAAAACAATTTTACAATTAAACAGGGAAAAATGCAATTTATTACTAACCCCAGATAAGTTTATAAAACAATTTATTTATTTATTTATTTTTGGCCAGGGCTGGGTCTGAACCCACCACCTCTGGCATATGGGGCCAGCATCCTACCCATCCATTTGAGCCAATTTATTAAAGATGTAAAAAAGCATATGACAAAAAAATACGCATAGTGGAATATGTTATTAGTTAATACTGATAAAAAAGAAACCTAACTGAAACAGTATGGTGGTATGTGACTAGTGATAACAATAATGACGACTATTTATTGAATGCTTTATGTAAAGCACTGTGCTAAGCACTTCGAGTTATCTTATGTAATATCCCTCCCAAAGATTGCAGAAGATAACATTATTCTCATTTTTGAGATGAGCAAATTGAGGATTAGTTAGGGAACATCCCACAGTGTGTAGCTAAAGTGGAATTATGTAAGCCAGTATCTGATCTTTCACCAAGAACATGGTAAATATAGCCTCACTCGTCTAAAATCAAATGTTCAGAATGTGGATATTAAACAGTGAGCTCTTACAGTTTTAACCTGAGGCATTAATTCAATTTCTGGGGTACTATAATAGCCCACTGTAGATAAGTCATTATTGAAATTATGACTGGAAAACAGTAACACATTCAAACAAAACTAGTATAATATAAGCCATGAAAGATAATAACAGTTTGAGTCAGTAAGGTATGTCTGAATAGGAAAATTCATATTTAAAGGTGGAGAGTCATGCTACCAGAATCATAGCTTATGGTTTATTAGTATTGCCTATTATCTAATCCCCTTGAAATGTGGGAACTGCTGAATAAATGAAAGGAGGCAAAAAGAATAAAAAGAAGCACAGAAAAACCCCAAATGATGAGATTACTTCAATATACTATAGTCTACGTTACTAATGGGGAGTAAAGAATCTTCACCTTGGGGGGAATCTGCTCTCGGTTTCATTTCTCTAAAGCAGAGCATCTCATAAATTTTGTCTTGCTTTGAGGAACAAACTACAACCTAAAACTGATGAAGCAACGAGGAGAAATAATTTCGTGTGGGTTTATTTCTGATCAGAAGGAAGAAATAATGAAGCGGAAGGGCCTGGAAATTTGAGACAATACGACAATCTATAAAAGAATATTAAAAGAAAGTAATTCAAAAATGAATGAAAGAAACGAAAAATATTAGGGGAGGAATAGAAGTTTTTGTACTTAATTTTTAATGTTTCAGTTGGATGAGATACAGACACATTTCAGTAGCAATTCATGTGAAGACAATGAGGGGTTATTATCTTCTTAGAAACATGATATGAACTGGGCTGGTAAAATGGCTAACAAAAACAAAATATAACTCAACTGAATCCTGAGAAAAATGGGATCCAAAATCATGGCACAGAAAACTGTATTTTCAAGTACACTTCCATCATAGCAAGTGTGACTATGAGAATCCTTCTAACTGATTCTATGAAGAAGGCTTGACTGAGCTGGAAAAGTTTTATCTGAGCGTCTACTTTGTATCACATATGTGTAAGTAGATCAGGATATCAATAGAGAGACATATATCCATAGAAGTAACTATTTTAAAATATTACAGTACTTCGTGAGGTGGATGAGCTGAGAGTATGCATTATTTATTATTACCTGTGCTGTATGCTTTACATCTCTGGAAACCAATAAAGAAAGTAATCATTCTGCCTGGGGGCCAGAGGCTTCCTTACAGCTACCTTCAAAGAGCTGATACATTGTTCCAGAAATTTAAGAGCTGCTGAACCTCTAGCTCTACACCTAGGGACCAAGTATGTGCACTCTAATTAGACAAACCATTAGGATTCAGCACAGACAGTAAAATCTTCATTTAATCAGAACTTTACCCTACAACAGCAATGTGCTCTTGATGTAATCTATTGTATTTCATTAAGATAAATTTAAAAACCCCACAGGTCTATTAAACAGTTTCCTTAACTCCAACTTGTCCATGACACACAATTTGAGAAGTACAGCATTAATTTATCTCTGGTTTCTATTATCCTAACATTGAAATGTCAATTAATGTGATGTCTCACGATATAAAATGTCTCAAACTATAAAGAAACAGAACTGCCTAGACTGGTTGGGTGAATAGCCACTTTAAAAGAGATTGGTGTTCCTTTTAGCCCTGATCAATACAAACAAAAATACTAACAGTATAAAACGTGTTAAATTTTTGCAGAAAAAGTATTTGTTATAGATGGTCTTTGTAATAAAATAACCCTCCCTGTTTTAACTTAACAGATAATAGGTAGTAGTTATTATTCCTCATCAAATATGTAATGTAAGTCTAAAGAAAATCGGATGAGGATATTATTAAATTTCTTTAAGCAGAGGTTAAGAACCAACTTTATAAATAGGAAGACAATAATTTTTTTTAATTGACCATCCTGTTCCTTAATGCAAAACCTGAGTCCTTTAATGAACAAAGCTTAAACTGAGATATATTCAACTTATAGATGTTGAAAAATTCCCAAATGTTTTACAAAAGCAATCTATCATTTATTTCCTGAATCTATTTCTTCTATGGACATGAGAAATGAGACCAGGATCTATCTACCATTATGTCTCTGCACTATACCTCTTCTCTCATTACCCGAAGTTGAACGACCTAAGAAACTCTAAAGCTAGGGTTAAGCATCAGGAATATAGCTCCAACACTAGTCTCCTACTGCAAAAAGGCAAAGATTACCTGGAATATTCAGAGATTCATTATAATTGCTTAAAACATCTTTAAAGAGGCATATTCAATAATTCAAAAGAACGTCACATGCCTGTGGTATCTTATGTGAACAACTATCAAAATGTGACATGGCATTATATAATAGAATTGTATTTGTAACAAAATGTCTTTGATATGCTACATCCTTTAAATTATTTATACTGCGTAGCTTAAAGAATGGAACCTGCACTTTTTGAGACTTCCATACACTGAGAGTAAAGGCCTTGTTCTAGACTTCTTTTGAATTATCTTAAATATCCATTAGAAATAAACTTAATAATTTTAAGTAGGTTGGTCTGGATTGAATTTTGTCCCCCCTCAAATCCATACATCAAAGCTCTAACTTGCAATATGATCGAATTTGAAAATAAGGCCTGTGAGGTACTGAAAGGGTTAAATGTAGATAAAAGGGTGGGGCTGTAATCTGATAGGGCTGGTGCCCGATAAGAAGGGGGGATAGCAGAGCTCTTTCTCTCCAGCACAAGACAGACAACAGGCCAGTGAGGACACAGCAGGGAGGTAGCCATCTGGAACCCAAGAAGACAGCCCTCACCAGACATTGATCCTGTTGGCACCTTCAACTTAGACTTTTCCAGTTTCTGGAACTGTGAGAAAATAATTTTGGTTGTTAAACTACTCAGATTATGGTAGAGAGTTATGGCAGTCCAAGAAGACTAATATATAGAAAAATGCACTTTTAGTTAAAGGAATTACACAAACTAGCTCTTGTTAAGTTCCTTTCCATGCACATCTGAAAAAAAGCTAGAAGTACAATCTTAGCTCTTCCCTCTCTAGCTATATAAGTTCCCTAAGCTAGTGTTCTTATCTAAAACGTTAGGATGATAACACATCCCTTTCCAGGGTAACACAGGATTAAATCAGGTGGTGTTTATCCTTTTGTAGGGTGATTCATTCATTCATCTAACCAATATCTATTGGTGAGGATGAGAAACATGTGAGTTATTCTTCAATTTACCATTCATTTCTCTGGGTTAAATCTTTGTCTTTGGTTCCTCCGTGAAGTGAAGTTTTAGGTTATGGCAAAAGAATTCTATATAGAAAATATATAATTGCAAATGCAGGCAACAGAATACTATGTACACGTATTACAGATTCCTTGGCTTAGGATGGGGTTGTGTCCCAGCATTGTATTGTAAGTTCAAAATACTGTAAGTTGAAAATATTATAAGTCAAAATAAATTTCATATACCTAACCTACCAAGCACGATTGCTTACTTAGCCTAATCTAACTTAAATGTGCTCAGACCATTTACATTAGCCTACAGTTGGGCAAAATCATCTACGACAAAGCATATTTTGTAATAACATGTTGAATATCTCATGTAATTTATTTAATACACTATAGAGTATAATATTGGTTGTTTAACCTCATAATCACATTGCTGACTGGAAGCTGTGGCTTGTTGCCACAGCCCAGTATCCCGAGAGAGTATTGTAAGCATATTGCTAGCCTGGGAAAAGATCAAAATTTAAAGTACAGTTTCTAATGAAGGCATATTGCTTTTGCATAATCATAAAGTTGAGAAAACACAGTGGAACCATCTTAAGTTGGAGACCGTCGATATATATGTGTGTGTATGTGTATGTACATATTTATACCTACCCACCTGTATAGAATCTTACCTCTTTACTTTCTTCCAAATCGGATTCACTACTAAAGTCCTCCGTGTTTAAGTTTTCAAAGTCAGACTCTCCTACAGCGATTGGTACAGTCACAGTAAGACTGGGATTGTGTATGAATGACATGTAATCACTTTCATCAATGATGTATTTTTCGACACTGCTGCCGGTGCCTATGCCACTTGTGGTTCCATTTACGTCTTTAAGATAGTCAAGATCTTTCCCAATTTCTGTGGTGTGATTGGACATACAATCTTTCCTATTGTTTAGATCATCAAGTGGTTTAATTTCATCTAAAATCTTTTGTTTTCTAACAAAGGACTGTTGAATGAATTCATATATTTTTCTTTTAACATAATCTATTCCTTTCTGTATCCTATCCACAGCAATTTGGAGATTGTTCATTTCATTATCATCGTCAGTGGCTGCGAGGTTGTCTGCACTAAATGAGCTCAGAAGCAAGGCCAGAAAGAGATTCAGGACCTGAAAAACAATAAAAAACACGGTTACAATTTCATTCCAACATAAAGCAGTACAGATTATTCTTGTAAGTGTGGAGGAAACTATGAGTTATGTTTTATTGTTTTTGTTTTATTTTGTTTGGTTTATTGAGACAGAGTCTTGCTTTACTGTTCTGGCTAGAGGGCCGTGGCATGACCATCATGTATTGCAACCTCAAGCTCCTGATCTCAAGCAATCCGCCAGCCTCAACCTTCTGAGTAGCTGGGACTACCACACCTGGCTAATTTTTTTATACTTTTGGCACAGACAGGGTCTTACTCAGGCTGGTCTCAAACTCCTAACCTCAAGATCTCTTCCCACATCGGCTTTCCAGAGTTCTAGGAGTATAGGCTGAGCCTTGTGCTTGGACCCTAAGTTCTAAAACTAAATGAAAAACACTACAGGATAGTGATGAGAAATTGGGTGATATGAATTCGTGACCTGATTCAATAGCTACTTACCTATATATCTTTGGGCAAAAACATGATTTCTATTGTTCTCAAGTTCTCCCATTTGTAAAATGAATAAGTTGAATGAACTGACATAAGGTTATACTAAGTTTAAAATTGTATAAATGGAAGAAGATTTATATATGAGCTATATAAGACTCCTCAACTCAAAAATCACTAATATTTGCAAAAATGCATTTAAATAAACTACACATTTAAATGTATTCTATAGTTTCTTTTTGATAAACAGAGACATTAAATTGGAAATTAAGTGAAAAATCTATTAGGGCTTAGAATGAAGATTAACAACTTAACATAGGCATTGATACTTGTTTTCTTAACCTGTTGTATTTCTCATTTCCCCACTGTTGACTAATTAGAACTGTTTTTGAATAATCTCTTATATTTCCACAAGACTGGCACATTGATGTCCACATCTTTTGTAATATACTATCTATTTCTTACTATAAACAATAACACTTCAAATTTCAGAGAAAGGAGAATTGCTCAGTTACTCCTTCAGTATAATCTCAGGCATCATTTGCTATCCTTTGTTATGACCTGGAGGCAATAGAGAATAATCCAATTCAGTCTGGCTAATACATCTTCCATGGGGCATAGAGTGACTGGATGCTGTATGCCACAAAAGGGCAAGGCAATTACAGTCATCACGAGCATTTAAAGGCACCGTTTTGTAGTTCTGTACTGGAAGGTAATGGTGGGCTTTCTCACTCTCTTCCTTTTAGACTTCTCTCTTCCTTGGTTCTGAATTTGTAAAATGTTCCCAGCATATCCTTTTAGCCTTGTCTTCAATATGATACTTTATTGCAATTCACAAAATAAATATGATGAAATAATTGACATAACAGAATTAGGTATAAAAATTGTAGGGTCGCTGTTACATTGTGTTTTCAAAATGAGAATATAAGTATATCCAATGTAAGAGACTTTTTATTATCATATGAGCCTTTATTTTTTAAACAAAATGATCAGCAATCTATTATGCTTTTAATATATTTCTGAAATATATCTGTTTTTTTCTTTTTGATATGGAGTCTCACTATGTCAGCCTTGGTAGAGTGTTATGGCATCACAGCTCACAGCAACCTCAAACTCTTGGGCTCAAGTGATTCTCTTGCCTCAGCCTCCCAAGTAGCTGGGGCTACAGGTGCCCACCACAATCCCTGGCTATTTTTTGGTTGTAGTTGTCATTGTTATTTGGCAGGCCCAGGATGGGTTCAAACCCGCCAGGTCTGGTGTATGCGGCTGGCGCCCTAGCCACTGAGCTACAGGCACCAAGCCTGAAACATGTATCTTAAGTGAGTACATACCACTAGGTTTCCAATGACCATGACCATCATGAAGACAGTAAGGCACATGGCTTGGCCAGCGACCTCCATGCAGTCCCACATGGTCTCTATCCACTCTCCACACAGCACGCGGAACACAATCAGGAAGGAGTGGAAGAAGTCGTGCATGTGCCAGCGGGGGAGCTCACAGTCACTGGAGATCTTGCAGACACAATCTTTGTAGCTCTTACCAAACAGCTGCATGCCAACCACGGCAAAAATAAAGACGATGATGGCCAACACCAGCGTGAGGTTGCCCAGAGCCCCCACTGAATTGCCGATGATTTTTATCAACATATTTAATGTTGGCCAAGACTTTGCCAGCTTGAAAACTCGGAGCTAGAAAATAAAAAGTTAATATGCATAATTATAATCTTTTAAAACATTACATATATTAAGATTTACCAAGAATGATAACCAAAATTAAATCTCTTAATGCCCTAAATCTCTCCGGCTCATGACTAATTTTGGACTCTCATAGGAAGAACTTAGTTCTCCCTATGTTAGCCATTTAGATCATTTTATCTGAGAGTGGATTGTTAATGATTATTTGGGGTTCGACACTTCTTAATTTGTTTTATAAAGATGGTTCTAAGATATACCATATCTGACGTTAAAATATTAACATCTGAATCTGAATGATCTCTACTGAAAGATATTTATTTCTCAATAATGTGCAAAGTAGCATCATCTTTGATGTTGTAAACATCAAACATACATCTTTGTATGTTTACTCTGAGTCCAGATGTAAACAGAGAAAAATGTTTATTATTTATTAATGATCCTTTGGAGCATTACTACAGTTATATGTGCAGGGATTTTTCCTGTGACTATACAATTGTTTCTTGACTTGCAAGGGTATATATGTGAAGTAATGGGCTATTTAGTAATCATATAAACTTTTTCTTCTTTGATTTTTGAAAGGTATGTATTTTCCAGAGGTAGAATTATGAAAAGTTTCCACCTGTACATTTCGTAGCTGATTATTATTCACTGCTACAAAGGACCATTTTTAAGTTAAAAGCTGTTTATTTTCATTAAAAATGTCCTTGGATCTAGAAATACTAGTTTTAACAGTCTCTAGAAATAATAAGTAGTGAGAATAGCAACTGAGTAAGATATTAAACTTTACATGACTATGTTCTTGGGAACAGAGGTTTTAGTAAATAATTTTTTTTTACATTTAAGAACAGTTTTTGACAACGTGAATGCTACACAACAAATTAAAGTGGTCATGGTTATGTGGTAAAATCTACGACAATACTATGTAAGAGTGCTGATTGTAAGAATGGCTTTTGTGTTTGTTACTCTTTTGTTTTTGTTTTTACCAATCGGAATGAACGAAGAACTGATAATCCTTCCACGTCGGCGAGTCCAAGTTCTACCAGGCTAAGCGTTACAATAAAACCATCAAAGATATTCCAGCCTTCTTGGAAATAGTAATATGGATCCATGGCGATAATTTTCAGAAACATTTCTGCTGTAAAGATCCCAGTGAAAACCTAAGATCACAACAAAATGACTCTAATTCCATCAGATAATGATAAAGTACATAATATTTCCTCTTAAAACGTAATGCTTGTGCTGCTTTCCTTATAACGATTTATTACTAACTTAAATTGATATAGTAATTTACAGTTGATGAAAGACTCAGGTACTGTATTTCATTTTATTTTCACAGAAACTCTAATACATGGATAATATAGGTATTATAATGGTTACTTTGCAGGTAAAGAAACTAAGATGTTCAGATACACGAAATAACTCTCTTTCTATCATAGACCTGGAAAATGGCACAAACTAGGATTTGAGTGCAAATCTTTTTTAAGTGTTCCCTCCATTACATCAAGCTGCCTCATCCTGCTGACTGCATACAACACAGATGCTGGCATGATTTTTTTCATAAACAGTTGTATTATCTATAAGTTTAGTCCCAGTGCCTTAAGTCAGATAGAATTATTATACATTATTATCTACTATTATAATATATGCATTACTGTCATGAATTGTTATGCACATAAAAAATACATTTATTTCCATAATAAAAATAGCAGAGCTTTAAAATAAATAATAATACTGCAAGATGTTACACGTTTTTTCTTTTTTTTAATTGCCCTCTTTAGAGTGCCGTGGCATCAGCTCACAGCAACCTCCAACTCTTGGACTTAGGTGATTCTCTTGTCTCAGCCTCCTGAGTAGCTGGGACTACAGGGGCCTGTCACAATGCCTGGCTATTTTTTTGCAGTTTGGCCGGGGCTGGGTTTTAACCTGCCACCATCAGTATATGGGGCCGACGCCCTACTCACTGAGCCACAGGCACCACCCATGTTTTTGCTTCTTACCATCAAAAATCCTAAATCTCAAACCAAATGTTGTAGAAAAATCATACATTACTTTCGATAGCTCTTTCTTATAGCAAATACAAGGTAATATTCCTAAATTAGGTCAACTGGTAAAGATTTTAATAATTTATGACTTTTTAAGCACAAAAAGACTTAAGTAGCAACCTTCTCCAAAAATGGCCCTTGCTAACCATATGATAAATAAAATGTACTAGCAGTGCTCAATATTTCATAGTTTTCATATAGAATAGACAGAACAATGCATGTACTTCCTAGATCCTAGAAGCAGAACAGTTACAGACATTTCTTAGTTGTTAAATTATTTCTTGCGATGATGATGAGTAAGAAGGATAAAAAAAAATCCAACATTTTATTGTAACCTGCTAAGGTAAGGAAAATTATAATAACATCATTTCAAAAGTGTATTTTTTAGCTATGAATTACTTCTTCATCTTGGCAAAGTTATAAATATTACTATTGACTTTTCAAGTAGTATTGCAGGCCTATGCCTACTGTTTAATTTCTCAGTTTTTATGAAGACATTAAACGTCATTGTTCTTGATAAAAAGTTGGATACAGATATATCCCATTGGGGGGAAGTCAGGAGGTACAAAGGGTGGTTAAAAGACTGCTAAAAGCTATTGTAAAAATTTCTCACACAGAAAATTTGAAGACCGAACACATTTACCTTCCAATATTCTTACCAAGTTTCCTACTGTAAGCACATTATTGAAATGTTCTGTCATGGGGTAATGTTCCATGGCCATGAAAAGAGTATTTAAGACAATGCAGATGGTGATGGCCAGGTCCACAAAGGGGTCCATCACAACCAGGTTAACAATATGTTTCACTTTTAACCAATATGGAGAGCAGTCCCAGATTAAGAATATGTTGGAAAATTTATACCAACAAGGTGGGCATTTCTGCCTAGACTCTTCAAGTTCTAGATTAAAAGAAAAATAAGAATTACCACCAAAAAAATACATCTGTAACATTATATACATTTATTAAGATCCACTAGACGTATTTTTGGTAACCAGCACATCTTTATCTACAACAGAATCAACCTTTTTTTGTATTTGTTAAAAAATGATAGGATTCATTGTAAGACTCCCAAAGACATTTCATTAGGCATACACATACAGCAGACATAGGAGATAAGAGTTTTTTCTCTTGTGTTCTGACACTGTCCCTTGGCGCTCGGCCTCATGTTAAGTGAACGAACTTTTAAACGATGTCTTCACAATAGCATGGTTTGGGGTAGTTTAGATATTGTGTCTAACTCTATGTTAGTGACTAACTACATTGTCAACCTCAGGCTATAAAAGTTAGTGTAGGTACCGATATGAGAATCATCTCTTTGTTTCTATTTTGTGGAAATGCTGAGGCTGGCAGGGGCCACGCTGCTATAAGTCCTAAGCTAAGTGGAACAAAGGGAGGTCTGCTACGACAAAGAGTCATCTTTTTCTAAGACATAAAGAAAACATTCTTAATTCCAGTATCATTCATTAACATATAAATTTAAATGAAATTTATATATTGTAGAACATACGTATACATATAAGAAATAACTCTTGAATAAGACCTATTGTTTTATCATTAGAATGCACTGTTCCCAACTCACAAGTGGAGATCTTTTCTCAAACAACACAATTTGTTACACACCTTCTACTGTATTTGTTAGGATGCTGGCTATACTCATTGCTCTTTGCCTTTGGGAAGGATCTTCCAGGAAGTCCATGGAAGCATGGAAAGAACTTGATCTTCTCTTTCTCATTTCAGTTTCTGTGGTTGTTCCCTGTGAAGAAAATGCTAATGCATTAAATGATTCACTCAAGCCATGTGGTGAGCAAACAGCCAGATGGTGACACAGTGGATTTCATGAGACACACGCGTCATGCACTGGGTTGGTGATGGCAGGTATGACTGACTTATTGAATCATTAACCTGGAGTGTCCAAACTGTTCGCCATTTAGTCATACAGCAAGAAGCAAGATTTTTTAACTCTCTGATTTCATTTTATGAAATATGATATAATTTTGATGTAGTAGATAAATCTCTTGAGAGATATATTCAGCAGTTACCCTTATTTCTGAATTTAGAGTAATTGAAAGGTGATATAAGTGATCCAAGCGTTGGATTTTGAGAAGGTAGCCATTTATTTTTAAGGAAATAACAATGTTTTCAACACATGTAGCTGCCATCTCATTTTCTGGACACAAAACATGGATGGTCACTGACAACACGAACCGTATGTTAGAAAAAAACACAAACATGCTTCATGGACAACAGTTTCATCCAGGGTACCAAAGCAATAAGTCATCTAATTGTGACTGAGTCACACCTCTGCATGCTGATATATTTCCAAATGTGTGAACAGTCTAAAATAGAGGCAGCATCTGTTCAGGAATTCCTCATCTCTAGGTAAATGCTCATAAGCACATAACATACCTTTGTAGACAGACAATTATTTTATCTGTCTGTATTAATAACTTATTTGCATTTCTTCATTTAGATTCATTTTGAAAAGACCTATATCAGCATTTATTTAGTAAGATAAATATAAGTCCCAGAAATTTTAAGGGAACCGTAACACTATCTATTTAAGCACAGTGTTTTTGAATATCTAAACTAAAGCAGAGATATACTAAAGAATATATTGGAAGATTTATTATACACCCCTTATTCTTAAACACAAGGGTCATTCATGTACTTTTCTACCAGAGTCTTTGAGGATATCCTGCTAGGTCAATTCAGTACAGGTGTATAGCAAATCCTCCTATTTGAGGCAGTAATTATTGTGTTTAATTAATACTCAGCACGCTTAATAAGTAAATGCATTCAGGTTTGTGCAGGAGAGTGTTGAGGTCTTAAGTTTTAGTTGGTTAGTCTGTTCAAGAGACTACAAGATGCAGGTGCATTCATAGCTTGACCAACCAGGAATCATTCTCAAGGTTGCCGTTCTGTAGAAACACTGGCTGGTGCAGCATTAATGAGCCAGCCATGCCTGAACTATTGAAAACTTCCTTACATTGTCATCAGTAGCTGGCTTATCTATTATCACCTCTGGCAGAAGCTGTCCGACAGGCGATGTAGGAACTGAAGGTCCACCAACCAAGGAAACCACACCATTGCAATCCACAGAGCTGTGCATCTTCCCATTGGCTGGAAGCACGGCCAGCATCCGGGACGACCTGCTGGTCTGACTCAGGTTACTGTTGCGTCGCTCTCCATGCCGTCGGGGCACAAACAGTGAGTCTCTCCTACTCTCGTTATCCTCAAAGGTGCTGTGCTCATCATCAGCAAAGTCATTCTCAGATCCCACATCCTTTGCTCGCCCTCTAAAGCTGAAAAGGCTTGTTCTGCTATTGCGCCTTGGAGAAAATAGGGAGCCACGGATGCTCAACAAAGACTAAGTTTGAAACAAATGAAAAAGGAAAATCATGTTACTATGACCCTTTGAAACGTGCTTTCATTCTGCATGATTAAGTGAGAGATTTCAATACTCATAACAGAATGTGGTTAATTTCTTTTGATTCACATTCTCATTGCATATGCATTCAGATTAAATGAAAACAGTTTCATAAGAAGGGCCTTCTAGCCCTAGGGATTGAGGAACGGGGGGGATAGATTGGAACCTAAAACTATTGCAATAACAAAAAACAAATAATAACAAACCAAAAACCCTTTTATCATTTCTCAGTTTAAAAGGAAACATTCTTAGTATATCACAACGGACATTATAAGCATCCAATGAACACTGGCAGCATAACTTTAACAAGGCCACATCTGCTTTCATTACTCTTTTCTATTTTTTTTTTTTTGAGGCACAGTCTCACTTTGTCACCCTTAGTAGAGTGCTGTGGCATCATAGCTCACAGCAACCTCAAACTTTCGGGCTTAAGTGATGTTCCTGTCTCAGCCTCCTAAGTAACTAGCACTATAGGTGACTGCCATAATGTCCTGCTATTTTTTTTTTTTTTTTTTTTTTTTAGAGATGGAGCTTCTCTCTTGCTCAGGCTGGTCTCAAACTCCTGAGATCAAGCAATCCACCCACCTCGGCCTCCCAGAGTACGAGGATTACAACGTTACTCTTTTGAAACATCCCTTCACTTTCCCCAAATTATTTTAGTATGTCTTTCTAAAATCACTTCAGTTATTATTTCTTTTTCACCTAAAAGTCATAGTGTTGTTGGAAATTGATGTTCAATACTTCTAAAATTCAAAGTGATGTATCATGACTAGTGTTTTCAGAAGCACCCATGTAGTTTATAAAGAAATTTGGGGCAAAACAACATAAAATCATAACATAATCAAAAGGATATTACTGATTAAAGAACCAGAGTTAACTATTTGTTGTTGATGATGTTTTTAAAGGTGCTCAAGATCAGAAAAATTAAAGTCCATTAGTTACAGTCAATTGTCCAAGGAGAGTATCAGAATGAAAATGCAGGTCCTCTGACTTTCAACCCAGTGTTATCTCAAGTACATCAAGCTGGAGACTTAACATATACGTTGAGTAAGTGTCCCATGACAATGTAGAGAAGTTGTAAGTTTACATATAATAAAAAGTAGTACTCTATTTAGTTGATGAAACTTCCTAAGCCCAGTCTAATTCTCTCCCTCTTTTCCTGTTCTAATTCTCATCCTTGTATCAGTGAACTCAGCAAGGCCATACCTGGTGTGGGGAAGAGTACCTCTTTTCATATGTTAATCTGTTCCCTTCAATGGAGAAGCGAAACCCTTTCCTCCTGATGCTGTCTTCAGATTCAGATTTATGGAATTCATCATCATCTTTCTCTTCCCCACCAGACTGCTCTTTCTGCTTCCTTTTCTTCCTCCGATTTCTTCTTTCCTTAGCACTCTTAGAACTCAACTTGGAGGCTTCGGATGAGCTATCTGAGAGCCTGCCTGCTGCACTGGGCTCTCTGGAATGTTCAGAGGCAGTTACCGTTGCCGCCTGCTACAGGAGAAATAGTTTAGCTTGGCTCTAGAAAAGACTGATCTTTCTTTAAAATGGCTTAAGCATTTGCATGGCATTGAACAAATACATTAGCTGACTCAAGCTGAACTCACATAGACGTGTCTCTGCAAGTGTAAGACAGAATTTTTTTTCTATCTAATGAAGACTTTCAAAGATAATTTGCTTTTCTCTGGGGTAAAATTTATTATGTCTGTGTTTATGCATCACAGACCACATATTCAAAGAGATTTATCAGGCATCAACAAAAGCATAAATTTATATGACTTTGGGGGATTTGGTATACTCTAAAAATTAGTATTTAATCAACGTTATCTTGTTTTCTCTGAAAAAGAAAATGGAGCATGGAAGAAAAGCTGATGAGTCAACTTGAGGTCATCCCCCTCATATCTCAA
This sequence comes from Galagoides demidoff, assembly GCA_963574575.1. NCBI lineage: Eukaryota > Metazoa > Chordata > Mammalia > Primates > Galagidae > Galagoides > Galagoides demidoff. The sequence goes on along the minus strand of CAUYQV010139786.1, from coordinate 10,221 downwards.
GGCAGAGGTGTCAGGTATAGATCTGAGTCTTCCCTCGAGTTAGTGAAATTGCGTTGTCCAATAGCCTCTAATGTTATTATTCAAATTTACAGATGGTTACAAAGTTCCTTTCTCAACTCCTCCACAATACTCTATCCAGAAAGTTTGCTAAGCAAGACAAGATGTCTAATTCTCCTCACATTGCCCTCACAGTCTTCACCTCAGGCACATGGTCCTGGAATGAAACAATGCTTTTTGATCAGGGCTCCTACTCATGCTAAGTAGGCTTTTTAAATTGTTATCATTGTTCTAAGAATAACAGAATTCATACATAGAAATGAATATTCCTGAAGCATTATTAGTAAAGACAATGAGTTTGCTTGCTCATTAAAGGTTAGAGAGTGATAAAAAAGGCATTTTACAATAGACTGCACTGGGAGCACTGACATCTCACTATTAGAGCAAGCTATCCTTCTCAGATTTTCTGATTCTGTAAGTTTGGTAATGTTTATACACCTACTGGATACTGCTGTATCTGAGAACACTATACTTAGGGTGACCAGATTTTAGGTAAGGCGGGACAACATGGTGGGGTGGGGCGGGGCAGGGCAGGGCAGGGCCTGACAACAATGCACACTTTGATAAGCAGTTCTCGATAATCACTTCTCAGCAATTATTTGTTATTATTACAGTTTAACATTATAAAATTAACAAAAATAATATAAAACTCATATTCTTGCGAAATAGCCACATGGCAGCCGAAAACCGTATATTCCCTTCTTGTTCTCCTGCCGTTCGTGCATTCTTTCCAAAAATCGGGACTTTTTTAAAACCCCGCAGGACACAGGACAAATTGTTGAAAAGCAGGACTGTCCCGCCAAAAGCGGGACGTCTGGTCACCCTAACTATACTATGTGTTTACTTCCTCATAGAGGCAATTAAGTACTTGCATTAAAATCCAACATATTTTTGGTTAAACAAAAGCGACGACTATTGTTAAGAACTAGATGAGCATCTTTTTATAATAATCAAGAATTATTGTTTCTAAGAAAAGGTGATTTCCATAAGATTTTCTCCTAATGCCAGTATATTCATTTAGTAAATCTTCTTAGGTATGAAGACCCGCAAATCACATTTTCTCTTTTATTCTGATAATCTTGAGATAATTAAAATAACATGAAAATTCAATTGTGTTTAATAATGTAAACATCTTGGAAAAATGAAACAAAATAATTAAAGTAAGTGTAACTAGATGATCACAGTATAAAAATCTTTAATAATTCCTCATACTGCCAGCTACCCATAGGAACTGTCAAACAACTTTCACTCTTGCTTTCTCTCCATCAAATTTTTAAAAATTAGATTTGGAGAATTTACCTGAGCTGCCTCCTGTTGCTTTTTAAGCTGTTCGAGCATCTGCTGAAATTCAGCCTCTTTCTGTTCTGCCTCCTCCATGGTGGCCTGGTTCTGCTCCTCATAGGCCATGGCCACCACAGCCAGGATCAGATTTATTAGGTAGAAAGAGCCCAAGAAAATGACCAGCACGAAAAATATCATGTATGTTTTCCCAGCAGCACGTAGTGTCTAGAAACAAGGATATCAGAATTATTTTTCAATATTATTTCACTAACGGGTGGCTGAACTTTTACCTTACTTGTATGTCTTGCAGAACTCTGATATAGATAATAATTATGTTGGTTACAGCATGCCCTACCTTTTTGACTGTATTTTTTTTTTTTTTAGACATCAGTTTCTTCCTTCTCCCCTAACTTATGCATTCATACTCTGATTTCTAGGAGGGATTTCTGAATCCACCAACAATGAAACAGAATCAGTAAAATAACCTGGAGACCCCCATGAAAAAGGAAGAGAACAAAGTTATCTTTCTACATCTGCTTTTTCATTTCATCATCTCCCATATGAAGGATAATATTTGTGGGGGTACAGAAGGCTGAGAGGATAATGTGACTTCTGTTTAGGAGAATCTGTGCTTAAGAAGGAAAAGAAATAGGTTTTGAGCCAATGGGAAATGGGATAGAATTGCTATCCTTGACATCACTTTGTTCAACATGTGTTACAGTTAGTGGGACAGAAGAACTCAAGTGTCCTGACTTTAAGCCTGTTCTTTCCACTACATTGTGCTATGGTCTGGATTTTATAGGTCAACTTGTTTCTCACATACTTCTACTTAAATGCAGTGTGCAGCTCTTTAGGTTCTTACCAGTTGATAAAGATTTTCCCAGAAGTCCTGAGTCATTAGTCGAAACAAGGACAAAAAAGCCCAACTGAAGGTATCAAAGCTTGTGTAGCCATAATTAGGATTTCTACCAGCTTTCACACACATATATCCTTCTGGACATTGGCTATAAATGAAGTAAAAGAAGTATTACAAGATATTCTACCATGTTTTTATTCTGGTAGCACTTTATATTTGTAACCTGGTCTGGCAAACAGATTTGCTATCTCCCAACTTTGACTGAATATTGTTTTATTCGTCATTTGGCATCATCATTCAAATGTGGTGTGGAATTTCTAATAACATTTTACAAGACTAGTATCTCTTGATAATTGTTATTTCAACATCTCCACTTCAATTTCACTTCGATGAAGTCTCCTGAGTTGATTCCTTGTCCAATATGTATATTTAAGGGAAATAACATTATAATTAAACATATTATCTCCTCTTTTATAATACAAAAAAGCTTACTCAATATTTAAATAATCTCACACTTTACCAAAAAGCTTAAGTATAGCAGATTAATGCGAGTGAAATTAGTTGGCTATAATCTTCCATTTATACAAAAAGAGAGAAAAAACATGCATATAGGTATATGTACACACAAATACAAAAACATGTGCTAATTATTGGCTTACCCTGCATCAGAGCTATTTCCACATAGTAGGGCATCTGGAAAACCCTCCAGGAAATAATGGTATCCTGTTTGAGAAAAAGAAAGTTATATGATGAACATTTGCACTGTTAAAAATACTAAAATGAGAATAGAAAATCAGATCCTACTTTCAGGTTTATTAAGTAACTTGAAATATATAACTCTTTCAAAGGCACAATTATCTGCCTCTTCTTTCTCGAAATACTCGATATTATGTTAAAAGGGCAGTGGATACTTAACAATGTTAAGGACTTCATTATGAATGTAAAATTAGTGATAGTCACAGGTACAAACATAACCTTTTGAAAAGGTATTTGTATTTTTCCATAATTCCCATAAAAAATAAATTTTCTTCAGTAAAAATAGGATGAAAGGAATGTCTCTGTTTTTTTAAAGAAGCATATACTTTGGCTAGGCGCCTGTGGCTCAATTGGCTAAGGCGCCAGCCACGTACACCTGAGGTGGCGGGTTCGAATCCCCAGCCCAGGCCCGCCAAACAACAATGATGGTTGCAAACAAACAAACAAAAATGGCCGGGTGTTGTGGCGGGTGCTTGTGGTCCCAGCTCCTTGGGAGGCGGAGGCGGGAGACTCGCTTGAGCCCAGGAGTTGGAGGTTGTTGTGAGCTGTGATGCCATGGCACTCTACCCAGGGGGATAGCTTGAGGCTCCGTCTCAAAAAAAAAGAAGCCATATACTTCAAAATAAAAGAACAATATATTGTTATTATCTCTCCTATACTTTTAACAGTATGCATTTTTAATAATTAAATACAACTTATATTATTACTATATCAACTTTCAGATTATAATATAGGCAATTTAAAGCAACAGAAGCATAAATCATATCAACAACTAAAACAAAATTAAAAATCATGAAATACTAAAGCAGGGGTTATTTATAGTAATTCTTTTAGATTTATTATTTTTTCTAGAATTAGTTTGAGAGCTGTCAGACTTCATACAGTGATGATGGCTCTGATGGCCATTCCAGAGAAAGAGTTCCAAAATTGCTTTGAAGGGAAGACTAAGTGCTGGGATCAGTGCACAGCTTCCCTAGGGGTGAAGTTTGAAGGTGACTGTATTTATATTCAGCAATGAGGTATATAGCACTTTCTAAAAGATGGGTTTGTGAACTTAATTCCCCACCTCATAACCAGGTCCATTGCTCCACGTACTAGATTCTAAGCAAGCCACCAAGTGGCCCAAGAATCAGTCCCCTAAGACATAGCACTGCTGCCAGCGTAAGCTGCTCTGAAGCCTAAAATCAGTCATATTTCGTTCATTGCTCCTACCATGAGTGTGCAAAGACTGGCTCAGCTGGCATTCAAGTCCCCAGCAAAATGTGACCACAGCCTCAACTAATAATTGTGCCGTAAGCCACCAAGGTAATCACATTTACCACAGACCCTGTGTGCTGTACAAGCAGTTATACAAAAGTCACACTAGTATAAGCACCCCAATCAAAGCCAAAGTGTCCTAATTAACCAAGAACATACATACATCTTTAGAAAAAAAATTTTCCTCTTTGAAATCAATTTTTAAAAATTGGAACAAGTGACTAACTCTGCATCATACATCAATAGAAGGACACAGAAAATGTAAATAATCAAAGAAATATTACACCATGAGGCCTATAATCCTAGCAATGTAGCAGGCCAATGAGGGTGAATTGCAAGTTCAGAAGTACAAGACCAGCCTGAGCAAAAAGGAGACCCCATCTCAGAAAATATTAGCAGCGCATGGTAGCAAGCACCTATAGTCTCAGTTACTGGGGAGGCTGATGCAAGAGGATTCCTTGAGCCCAAGGGTTTCAGGTTGCTGTGAACTATGATGATGCCAGGCCACTCTATCCAGGACAACAGAGAGGAAAAAAAAGAAAGAAAGAAATATGACACCACCAGGGAACCACAATTGTCTAACAATGGATAGCCCTTGAAAGAATTCCAAAATATGTCGGATAAAGAATTCTGATTCTTTACTGGTTTGAAATGTTCATTCTAAAGAAGTTAAATGAGATTCAAGAGAAATCTGGGAAAAAATATAAATTTGCAGAAAATCAATTCAGGATATGAATGAGAAATTTACCAAAGGGATAGGTATCTTTAATAACTCCATACATAAATTCTGGAGCTCAAAAATTCATTGAAGGGAATACAAAAACAAAAGCTTCAAAAATAAACTATAGGAAAGAGAATAAAATATCTTAGAACTTGAAGACTGGTCTTTTGAAATAATCCAGGCAGAGAAAAATAAGAAAAAAAGAATTAAAAGGAATGAGCAAAGCCTTTGTGACATCTTGGACTACATAAAGCAACTGAATTTATGAATTATCAGTATTCCCAGGGTGGGCAGAAGAAGAAGAGACATCAAAAAGTTTAGAAAGCCTGTTTCCACAAATAATCAGTAAAAACTTCCCAGGACTGTTAAGACAGATATGCAGAAACAGGAGGCCCCCTGATTCCCAAGCAAATACACTGAAAAAGGACTTCCCAAGACATAATATGACCAGAATAACTAAGGTCAAAGTGAAAGAAAGAATTTTAAATTCAGCAGAAAAAAAGGATCTAGTCACTTATAAAGGAATCCATAACAGAATAATAGTGGACCTCTCAGCATAAATCTTATAGGCCAGGCCAACAGACAATGAAATATGATTTTCAAACTGCTGAAAGAAAAAAACTACTTATCAAGAATTTTATATACTTCTAGAATAAGCTTCACAAATGAAGGAAAAATAAAGTCTCTCTTTGACAAGCAGACACTGAGAGAATTCATCCCCACTAACTAAGCTCTATAGGAAATGCTCAACAATGCCTTAAATATGGAAACAAAAAATCAGTATTCATCATCACAAAAACACATAAAGATGTAAAACTCGGGTGGTGCCTGTGGCTCAAAGGAGTAGGGCGCCAGCCCCATATGCTGGAGGTGGTAGGTTCAAACCTAGCCCCAGCCAAAAAAAGATGTAAAACTCAAAGGTCTAAAAAAAGCAATCACACAAAGGTGGAAGAGAAAAGAATAAGTGGAAACACAACAGAATTTCAGAATATCACAAAGACAAAAAGAGAAAAAGAAATAATTTATAAAACAACTATCAATACACTAAAATATGACAAGTACAAAACCTCACATATCACTATTAAACATTAACATAAATAGATTTAATGCTTTCACTTAAAAAAAATATACATTGACCAAGGTGGGGGTTAGAGTAACATGAGCCAACTATATGCTGTTTACAAGAAATTCAACTTAGCATAAAGATATGTACAGACTGAAAGTAAGGGGGTGAGAAAAGGTATTCCATGCAAACAGAAACCAAAGTGAGGCTATGGTTACATCAGATAAAACAAAGTTTAGCTCAAAAATGATTAAAAAAAAATACAAAGAAAGTCATTATGTAATGATAAAGAGATCAATTCAGCAAGTAGATATAAGAATTCTGAATATTTACACACCCAACATTGGAACTCCAACTATTATTAGACTTACAGAAAGAGATAGATAGCAACACAATATTAGTGGGGGATTTTAGCAGCATACTCAGACATCAATAAGATAGGAAATCAATAAGGAAACACTGAACTTAAATTTGACATTACACCAGATAGACTTAACTGATAGTTACAGGACATTCCACCCAGCAACTACAGAATATACATTTTTCGTCAACACATGGAACATTCTAAATGATAGACCACATTGTAGGCAATAAAACAAATCTTAAATTAAAAAAACTAAAATTATATCAAGTATCCTGTCAGACCACACTAGAATAAAGCTACTTGTTAAACTTCAGAAACTCTGAAAATACACAGAAATCAAACACCATGCTATTGAATGATTACTATATAAATGAAGAAATAAAGACAGAAATGAAAAATATTGAAATGAATGAATATGAAAATATAACAAATGAAAACCTGTGGGATACAGTAAAAGTTGTGCTAAGAGGGAATTTTATAACATTAAATGTCTACTTGAAAAAAGTAAAAAGATCAAAAATTAGCAACTTAATAACCCACTTCAAAGGACTAGAAAAACAAGAATAAACCAAAGCCAAAGTTAGCAAAAGAAAAGAAATAATAAAGATCAGAGCAAACTAGCTGAAATAGAGACCAAAAAAAATCAACAAAATGAAAAATTGGTTCTTCAAAAATATTAATAAAATTGATAAGGCACCAGCTACAGGAAAAAAGAAAAAATTTGAGTAAACATATTCAAAAATGAAAAAAAGGGAAGTTATAATGTATACAGAAGATCATTACAGATTATTATGGGTAACATTATTTTCACAAACTAGAAAACCTAGAGGAAAAGGATGAATTCCTAAAAATATAGAACCTTCTGAGATTCAACCAGGAAGACATAGAACTCTGGAATAGACCAAAATAATAAGTAACAAGATAGAATCAGTAATGAAAAATCTTCCAACATATAAGGATCAGAACTGTAGGAACATAGCCAAACACAGGTAAAGTCTACCAGATGTACAAAGGACTGGTGCCAACCTACTAAAATTGTTCCAAAGGTTTGAGAATCCTCCCTAACTCATTCTATGAAGCTAGTATCCTGATACTAAAGTCAGAAAAGGAAACAACAACAAGAAAGCTACAGAACAGTATCTCTTATGCAAAAGTCCTCAACAAAATACCTCAACAAAAAATATCTCTTATGGAAAAGTCCTTATAAATGCAAAAGTCCTCAACAAAATACCAAGAAACTGAATCCAGCACATCAAAAGGATAATTTGCCATGATTAAGCAGGTTTTGTGACAGAGATTCAAAAGTGGTTCTACATGTACAAGATAACAAATATGACCGTATAAATAGAATTTCTAGCAAAAACCATATGATCATCTCAGTAGATGGAAAAAAGGCATTTGATAAAATTCAGCATTGCTTCACGACATACCTCAAAACAATAAAAGCCATATATGCCATACCCATAGCCAACAAACATATCTGCTGAGAACTGGAATAAGAGAAAGATGCCCACTCTATTTTTATTCATTAATTTTGTTTTATTGTATTTATTTCAGGTTAATGTGAGGCTACAAATAACTAGGTTACAATATTTGGATATGTTAGGTAGAGTCCCTCTTGTAGTTGTGTCCCACACCCAAAACGTGTGCCAATACCTTTACATTGTGTCCACTAAGTGGGAACACACCAATCCCCTTCCCCCCTTTCCTCTCCCTCCTCCCTCATTCCCACTCCCCCAACTTGAATTGAATTGAGTTTTTCTCCTGTGTGGGCATGTATTAGATCATCTATTGGTTTCTTAATAGTATTGAGTACATTGGATATTTGCTTTGAAACAAATTCATATTAGTAAAGATGTCCACTTTAACCACTGCTCCTCAATGTATTACTGTAAGTCTTGGCCAGAGCAATCAGACAAGACAGAAATAGAGGGTGTCCATATTGGAAAAGAGATAGTCAAATTCTCTGTTCACTGAGGAATTGATCTTATACTTATAAAACCCTAAGGGCTCCTCTAAGAGACTCCTACATTGGATATAAATTCAGCATGTTTCAGGTTATAAGGTCAATCTATAGAAATTAACAACATTTCTATGTACCAGTAACTACCAAGACAATCAAATTAAAAGCTCAGTCCCCTTTTCAATAGCTTCACAAAAGTAACATATGTAGGAAAAAATTTGACCAAGGAAGTGAAAGATCTCTACAAAGAGAATTATGTCATTGATGAAAGAAATTTTAACTGACACAAATGGATAAAATAATATTTCACACTCACAAATTGGAAGAATCAACATTGTTAAAATGACTATACTTTCCACAATAATCTTTAGATTCAATGCAAAATAACAATGTCATTTTTTACAGAATTAGAAACAAATTTTAAACTCAAATAGAACAAAAAAACAACCAAAATATTCAAAGCAATCTTACTCAAAAAGAACAACACTGGAAGCATCTAATTATCTGACTTCAAATTATACTGCAAGACTATAGCAACCAAATCAGCATGGTACTGGCATGGAGGTATATACATAGATCAGTGGAATAGAATAGAGAACCTAGAATAAAGCCACATACCTACAATCAACTGATCTTCAACAAAGCAGAAAAAAACATAACACTAAGGAGAGAACACACTATTTAATAAACAATTCTGGAAGAATTCGATAGCCATATATAGAAGAATGAAATTTGATCCTTTTATCTCATGATATACAAAAATTAAGTCAAGAATGGATTAAAATACTAGAAGACATTGTAGGAAAGACACTTGAAGATATCGGCCTGAGCGAATATTTTATGAGGAGGACACCCGGGGCAATTGAAGCAACATCAAAAATACACTATTGGGATCTGATCAAACTAAAGAGCTTCTGCACCGCCAAGAACACAGTAAGTAAAGCAAGCAGACAGCCCTCAGAATGGGAGAAGATTTTTGCAGGTTGTCTCTGACAAAGGTTTAATAACCAGAATCCATAGAGAATTCAAATGTATTAGCAAGAAGAGAACAAGTGATCCCATCTCAGGGTAGGCAAGAGACTTGAGGAGAAATTTCTCTAAAGAAGATTGGCACATGACCTACAGATATATGAAAAAATGCTCACCATCCTTAATCATCAGAGAAATGCAAATCAAAACTACTTTGAGATATCACCTCACTCCAGTAAGATTAGCCCATATTACAAAATCCCAAAACTAGAGATGCTGGCATGGATATGGATAAAAGGGAACACTTCTACACTGCTGGTGGGAATGTAAACTAATACATTCCTTTTGGAAAGATATCTGGAGAACACTTAGAGAACTAAAAATAGATCTGCCATTTGATCCTGCAATTCCTTAATTAGGTATATACCCAGAAGACCAAAAATCACATTACAACAAAAATATTTGTATCAGAATGTCTACTGCAGCCCAATTCATAATTGCCAGGTCATGGAAGAAGCCCAAGTGCCCATCAATCCATGAATGGATCAACAAACTGTGGTATATGTACACCATGGAATACTATGCAGCCATAAAGAAAGATGGAGACTACCTCCTTCATGTTCACATGGATGGAGGTGGAAAGTGTTCTTCTTAGCAAAGTATCACAGGAATGGAAGAAAAAGTATCCAATGTACACAGCCCTATTATGAAATTTATTTATAGCATTCATATGAAATCTATAACCTAATAATAGCCTAAGTATATGGGAGAAAAGAGGGGGGAATGGGTGGAGGGAGGGTGATTGGAGGGATCACTTCTATGGTTTATCTTACAAGGGTACAAGTGATTCTTTCTCAGAGTAGAATATGATACACAATAACTAAGAAAATGACATGAAGGCTATGTTAATGAGTTTGATGAAAATATTTCAGAT
>CAUYQV010139784.1:0-16776 GCA_963574575.1 Galagoides demidoff | reverse complement strand
TTTTTTTTTTTTTTTTGAGACAGAGCCTCAAGCTGTCCCCCTGGGTAGAGTGCTATGGCATCACAGCTCACAGCAACCTCCAACTCCTGGGCTCAAGTGAGTCTCCTGCCTCAGCCTCCCAAGTAGCTGGGACCACAGGCGCCCGCCACAACGCCCGGCTGTTTTTTTGATTGCAGCCGTCATTGTTTGGCGGGTCCGGGCTGGATTCGAATCTGCCACCTTAGGTGTATGTGGCTGGCACCTTAGCCAGTTGAGCTATAGGCGCCCAGCCAACAGATTCTAAGAGATTTAAGAAATACCCTTTTGTAGGCAGCGCCTGTGGCTCAAAAGGGTAGGATGCCGGCCCCATATGCTGGAGGTGGCAGGTTCAAACCCAGCCCTGGCCAAAAAAGAAATACCCTTTTGCATGTATAGAGTGTTCAATATTTATAGGCTATTTTTATAAAATCCACAATCATAACATAAAAGATATATCAAGTAGATTTTACTTTCAAGGGGATATATGTTTTTATTTTTTGAAAAGGTAAAATAGTTTAAACAATTTCAAAAATATTCATGTTCATTCATATATACATATATATGTATTTATTTATTTTTTATTTAATTTAATTTTTTTTTTTTTTGGCCGGGGCTAGGTTTGAACCCGCCACTTCTGGCATATGGGGCTGGCACCCTACCCCTTGGAGCCACAGGCACCGCCCCATTCATATATTTTTAATACAGATACTGTCAGTATGAAAACGTTTTCTTAAAAGTATAGACATTGATTTCCAGTGAGTTAGAGAAGATGTTTCTTAGGGAAATTTCTAGAGAAATGACCCTGATGCCTTATTTGACTACACTTTTTCAGGATATTAGCAATAGAGCAAAATTTAACCACAGTGTGAGGAATTTGGAGACTGAAAGGAAGTATTAGGTAAAAATGATGTAAAAACGGAAGGCAGGGTGCATGCAAAAATAGCTCTTTGGCATTGTGTAGGGACAGTCCTCGTAAAGAAAATCAAAATGACTATGATGCAATGTGACGTAAGAAATTAAAACGAGATTTAAGATATAATCTGTGCCTCCAAGAAATTTACATGAATTGAATAAATTAGACTCTAGCATATAGTGTTTAACTTACAATTTCTCTCACAGCCCAAACTAAATTCATAATTGGCCTTCTAGCTGTAAGAAAATTCCCTCGCCTTCGTCATCTGTGTAGTAGAAAAATAATTCTGTGTTATTTTCAAAAAATTGGGAAATCGTGCATCTCTTTTGCCTGACTTTATACTTTGTAAACTCTTCATTCTCTTCCTTACAATATCTGCAGTCTATCTGCTGGCGTGGCAAATTATTTGTTGTAATTCTTTAGTCTTCAATAATAGGTAATTAGTGTAGAAAAATCCAGTGGAACTCTAAGACCTCAAGAGAATTCCTTGAACTGATACACCTGCCTGTTGGTTGGTTTTTCCTGGCTCCATTTGTGTTTAATGAAAAACATATTTTTGTTGTTATAGCTGAGTCTTTTATTCTCGATACTGCCCCTCATTAAGTGAGCCTCCCCGGGAGTGCCACTTGGAATGGTGTCTACTGTTAGGTGAGAAACAGGGGAACTAATGAATGGCCGAAGCATGCATTATGGAATCTTCTAAGGCAGGGGATACTAAATTTTATTTCCAATTTAAGTGAATTATTTTTTGTTTTCTCTCTCACACACAATATATTATACTCAGCCTGTCATTGCAGATGCAGACGTTGGAGATGGTTAATTAGAGGGCCAGATATAGGTTTTGTGGGACCTAAACTTTGTAGTCTTGGGGATCTTACTTAGGAATAAAAGCACAGAAAAGTATTTTATTCTGGCAGTTTTCTTCAAACATAATAAGTGTGTTAACGCACTCGTAGGGCCCCTTCTGGGGCCTTAGAGGCCCTGAAGCATAAGCATCATTAACTTCACTGTCTCTGTCTTTGGCTCATGGAATAATAAGAAAATTGTTATTAAAACGATCATTTTAGATTTGAAGATTCTTGTATTAGCCTTAAACTTCATAGAACTTAAAAATGCAAAAAATAGTGTATTTGCTAGGTGATAAGGACAAGGCCAAAAATAGGACAGTACCATGAAATATCTAATATGCAGAGCCATCAAAACGAAATATGGGCCTCAGGGGACTTTGCAGTTCATTTGCTTGGCATGTTACAGCTTCAGCAGTGGTATTCCAAAGCCTCACGTTTTAGTTTTCTGTTTGCTATTAATTTAATAAGTAGTGATGATTTGAAACTGCTATTGCAGAGGGTTCTGATGGCTGGGAAGGGAACTCGTTTGATAGGCCACAGAAGCAAAGGAAACTGTGGCTGCTGCCCATAGCTTAGTCAGTGATAAGGAAAGACACCTGAAATTGAGTATCAATTAATAGAATGGATGTTAGGAGTTTTAGTCGTGGTTGATAATTCATCTGCAAGAAAGGAGTAACCAGTCATGATTGATCAGAATTGTATTTGTTAAAATAAGTAATTAAATACTTTAGGATGTATTGATTAATCATAGCATTTTCACGACGGGCATTTTAAAGTCACCGTTTATGCCCTGAATAAGAGCAGAAAGATGAAGCACCATGATTCCACAAAATAGCTTCCTAGAAAAGCAATTAACGGATTTTTTTAAAAGTTCACCCAAGATAAATGATGTAGGCTTTCTATTTCCTGTCACTCTTGGTTACCTTTGTATGAAAATGGATTTCTTCCAAATTAAAGTCAGCACCAGCCTGTTGGGCAGAAAGGCATCTGTAAAGCAATGTGTACATTTCATATTCATGCCAGTTGGAATTTCTTAATTACATTTAAGATGTATGTTTTCAAATCAGAGTGTGCTATCTGATCGCTCCTTGAAGAAATGAAGATATGTGGCAGCCCTGGGGATGTGGTTTCCCTTTCTGTTGTGGTCCCATTTTCCCCGTCACCTCTGCTCTCCCATTGCTGTTGGAAGCCACATGGCACGGGACAGTGTGGCTTAGCCGCAGCATAGGCAGTCATGCGCTGCGCTGCCACCTGTCCACCCAGTGGGCAACTTCATCCTCATAGCGAGGACATGGAATACTGGTACCGTGAAGAGTGAAGACTTAAACTTTGATCTCAGGTGCTCTGTGAGAGCCCTTGTTTTCTGTATGTTACTTGGGTCATTCTGAAGGTCATAACGGAAGCTGGCAAGTGGAAATGTTTCCCTATTTTTTAGTCCTTTCATGTTTAGCCAGTGGGGCCCTAAAAGGTAAGGCACTTAATAACATAAGACAACTTCAGCTTTTATAGAGAAATGTGCAGAAAGTGAATTAAAACGTATCCTGTTGTGTGAAGATGCTGGAGTTCTTTTCCCTCCCCTTCCTTCCTGAGCTCCTGCAGAAGGGTGGGAAACTACCCCTGATGGTGGAGGCATTGAAGGCGGGACCTGGAGGGGGTTATCAGCAAGCCACTTTCTTTTCCCTATCGTCTCAGTTCTCATAAAGCTTCCTCCCCTGGAGAACGTCAGAACAGACTACAGGACTGCTGTCTCTTCACCTGCAGCCTTCTGTGTGCTGCGATGCCATACCTGGACCTAATCAAGACTTGGCCTCTAGATGGAGAGTCCATTGTACAGGTGACATGGGACCAGCATCTCGGTCCAATGAGAAAGGCCTCTTTTGTATCTTACCCTTTTTTGGTCAGAAATCCGGTCTTTCGCGTATACAGGAAAGCAGTAGAATGCTGTGGAATGATCGTAGCCCTAGAGACCAGCAAGAATTGGGTTTGAGTTCTTGGGCTGCTACTGATTAGCCTGGTTACAGGGGACAAGCAGTTTTACTCCTCAGTTTCCTTTTTTGTGAAGTGGAGAGCTTGATAATACCAGCATTACTCCAGGGAGGCGTAAATGAGATAAAGTAGATGATATACTTAGCACGGTGACAGTATTAGTAAGCATTTGACAAATATTACTATTACTTTGAAACGAAAGCAAAGAAAGATAAAAGTGAGTATATTATTGGGAGTGATTTTATGTGTGTATGTGTGAGCCAGAGAGATGAAATTCCAAAAGTTATTTTGTGTTGTTAGAAATAACAGAAGTCTTGAAGACTAAGATTATCCTGGATTAACATAACAAAGCTTGAGTGACACGATTCTCCCTTATTTAGTGCCTATCCCCCTCAGGAGATCTTATTCCCAAGTCTGGAATCACATTTTCTCTTTTTTTTTTCATATGCATTTTTTTTCACCCTTCGGAGCTACTATTATCTGGAGTGGAATGTGTAACATGTGAACTTTATTCCCAATTAAGTGAAATGCAGAGTGAACAAGATTTGGGCTGAGGAAACATGTTAAAATTTTCAGGTAGTGTTTAGAATGACTCATTGAAACGGATCTGTTTGAAGCCACAAAGTATTAAATAACATGTTTAATTGGGCTGCGCAGCGGAATCACTTACCTCCACATGATTAACCAGCATTAGCAATACATTTATAGTGGATGAAAATGGAGTCTTCTGGAGCTGTTTGCAGATCCTATTTGCAACAAGCAGCCCAGTGACCACCTTGGACCGTTTTGACCAACTATCAGACTTTAGGATCAATAGATGCTTTCAGAGGTTATAGTGGGCAGGACCCATCTCCTTCCCGTATTTGGCCCCGTTCTAAAGCAGAGCAAGGAGAGTGGTTTCTGGGGTTAGATTGTCTGAGTTTCTCTCCTTCATTTGCTTTATCTGTTGACATGGAACCATGATAAAACCTACGGATAGCATGTTCATGATCATTAGATGAGCGAATCCTCATACAGTGCTTAGAACAGCGTGTGGCACTCAGTAAAAATCTACACACATAATTACCACTATAAGGATTTGTAGCAGCTCTCTTTGCCTCCCATGTACCTTCTCACGTGCTTGACCCTAGACAGGTCTGAATCTGGAAACTGAGGGTCCACAGGTCTGAATCTGGAAATTGAGGTGAGGTAGGTGGATTTCACTAGAACATGGAGTTCCAGACAAGCATGGATTTTTTGTTTTGCTTTTAGTGTTTTATATGCTGAAGCATTTCAAACCGTACCTGACCTATAGTTTGTGCTCAACAGATATTTATTGAATGCGTTAATTTAAGGATATGAGTGGAAGAAGAAACCCCCACCCGGTGATTGACCTCCTTGTGTTTGGGCCTCAGTAATTCCTGCCAGACCTCTATGGGAGGAGAGGAGCCAATTCCTTCCAACATGTAATTTATAGCTGCCGTTACGAAGAGAAATGGGAACCATATTTACTGATGTATGTAAGCCCAGCACACGTGAGATAAATCACAGAGCCCTGCGCTGGCCTCCGAAACGAGCACTGTGCAGCGGTGGCCCGAGAGGGCTGTTACGACCTCCCTCTTCTTCCTTGTTCGCCTTTGTTTGGTTTTCGCGAGCAGAAGCCCTTGCTTGGGGATTGTGGGTACGTGTGTGTCCTCGAAGATGGTTATGTTCTCTGGCTCCAAGATGATGTGAGAATGAAGGGGTGACAAGGGGAACAGGGCAAGAGGGGAGGGAGCCCACCTTTCTGAACTTTCCACCCCATGAGCTAGGAATGAGTGGGATTCTCAGAGGTGCCCTTGATCCCATGGGGTGCTGATTCCTAGGACATCCCTGGTGCCCCCCAGCCCCCCCAGACCTTTTGCGGTTTACTCATCCTGTTCCTGTCATGATTCCTATTTCACTGTTCCTGGGAATATGTTATTTCGTCACGTAGGCAAATACAGGCGTGTCTGCGTCCAGAGCTTGGTGTGTTTGCTGTCTTATAGACATCTCCTTCAGAAATGTTGCTGGTTCTAACAGCATCTGTGTCCACATAGCCCTTGGCATGTCTTTGACACACAGTAAATAGTTGCCCCTTATCTGTGTGACAGAAGAGTCAACAATAGAAAATAGAAAAAGGCATGCGTTCGGCTATCTAAGCCCTGACAGCAAATATGGATCAACTCTTTCCCTTATTCCCCAGTTCCTGAGTGTCTTGAAAATCTAACAGAACCTCAGTGAGGAGAGGCCTCCTTGGGCCCCTATGGGGTCCTCAATTTGTCTCTGAGGCTCCCTGTCAAGGCTCATCCTGCCTGTGCTCAAACCACATAGCTGGTGGATGGGTACTACCCCCTGCAAAGGCCTTCTTATCTCTGGATGCCTCTGACCCCTCCTGTGTCGACTCACTCGTCAGACCTTTCGTAACTTTGCGGCTTAGCTGTAGTTGCACCCCTGGGATTTCTTAATTGCTGGCTGTTTCATTTGTGTCCATCTTGTTGGTTCCAATCTGTAAGCTCTTTACCGTGTCCCTCTGGACAGTGCCTCACTCAGGGTCGTGCTGCCCTTTTCCAGATGGACATGAAAGTCAGCGTAGCCTTCCTTGCTTGGTCATAGCTTCTCCCAATTGCTCTCTTGCAGTTTTGTGATTCGTGGTACCTGTTATGGAGAAAGGAGAATGCAGAGTGGGATGAGGAAGGTGGGGACACACACAGGGGTGGAGGGCAGGGGGCTGGCTGGAGTAGCAGGGTGGGTGGTTGGGGAACCCTCACTGAGAAAATGACATGTGAGCAGGATGAAGGTGAGGCCGGAGCATCGGGGAGTTCTCCAGGAGACTTGAGAAGAAAGAAGGTGCCAGGCGAGGAGAATGGAGAGCCAGCGCAGAGGCCCAGAGGGGACACCCCTCCCTGCCCTGGAGTAGCAGCAGGACACTGTGCTGTAGCAGGGCACACCAGGAGGAGGGGAGTGGCGGGGAGTCCACTCCTTATCAGGCCTGCCAGGCTGCAGCAAGAACTTTGGCTTTACTGAGAGTGAGAACAGGGAGCCAGTGAAGGGTTTGGAGCAGGAGAGTGTCACCACCTGACTTAGGCATGAAGAGGACCACCAGTCTGTCTGTTGGGACTGAGAATGAACAGTAATAGGGCAGAGTACAAGCAGCAGACCTGCTGGCAGATTGTCGCCCTACCCTAGGAGGGGGGTGATCGTACTTAGGGTGACAAGGCAGCAAAGATGGGCAGGTGGGACTCTGGAGATGTTTTGAAGGAGAGCCAATACGATCTACAGACAGCTTGGATGACAGAGAGGAATTGAGGATAGATTGTAGATCTGAGCAACCGAAAGGAAAAAGTTGCTGTCAGCTGAGATGAGAAAAGCTACGTGTGAACCAGGTTTTAAAGGGCAGAGCAGGAGTTCCCTTGGGCTTACTGAGTTTGAGGTGTCTGTTAGACACTCGAGTGAAAATGATTAGTAGAAACACAAACTGAACTGGCGAGCTTGAAGTCTAATGGAGAAGGAAATCTGTACCTGGGCTGGAGGTGTCAGTTGGGGGATTGTCAGCACATGTGTGGCATCTCCCCCTTGAGCCTGGATGTGGTCATCCAGGGAGTGAATGCAGGTGAGCAGGAGGCCTGAGCCAGGTCACGTTCTGCCCCAGGCCAGGGGTCAATGTGAAGAGAGGGACCCACCAGAGAAGAAGGGATCAGCAGGAAGGAAGAAAGCAGTATCTGGGAGCCACGAGGAAAGGGGATGTCAAGAAGGGAAGGGAGTGACCACCAGGGCCACCTCGGCTGATGTTGGATTCAGTGACATGGAAGTCATTGTTTAACCTCAGTAGAGTTTTGGAGGACAGTGCTGTTTGGGTCTGAGAGTGAATCAGGAAGAAAAATGAGAGACATTGCAGATAGACAACTCTTTTCATAAATTTTTCCGAAAAGGGCAGCAAAAATTTTAGAAGTAATAAGTCTCCATTGTGAAAATTTGGATGAAATTAAGATTGTAGAGAAGAAGAAAGTCGTCTGTGGTCCCACAGCCTGGAACTAATCACATAACATTGTGGAATAGAGTTTGTGGTCTTTTTTCCTATACTTACATCTTCTTTATTGAACTGGGATAAAGGCCAGGCACCGTGGCTCACGACTGTAATCCTACCACTCTGGATGGCCAAGGCAGGTGGATAGCTTGAGCTCACTGGTTCAAGATCAGCCTGAGTCAGAGTGAGACCTTGTCCATAAAAATAGCCAGGCATTGTGGTGGGCGTCTGTAATCCCGGCTACTTGGGAGGCTGAGGCAAGAGAATCACTTGAGCCCAAGAGTTTGAGGTTGCTGTGAACAGTGATGCCAAAGCTCTCTAAAAGGGTGTCAAAATGAGACTCTGCCTCAAAAAAAAAAAAAAAAAAAACTGGGAAAAAGTTATTCTATGTAGTCATTATCTCATTCATACGGCTTATACACTGTAACCCTCTGTCTTATCACTGAGCAGTCCATGAAGCTTGTCATCAGAGACTGCATATCAGTGGGACAGCTTCAGTGGTTTTACTTATTTATGTAATTCTTTCATTAGACATTTAAACTTTCCAGTTTTTTCACAATTATAAATTACTCTGCAGTGAATAGCCTTATAAGCAAATTTTGTGCATATATGATTTGTTCCTAAGAAAAATTCGTAGACATCTAATCTACAGTTCTAAAACGAGCAGTTAGCATATATGTATAATCTTGTGTTCATGTCCTTTACCCATTTTTCGGTTGAATTATTTGTTATTTTTCTCACTGAGCTAAAAGACTTTAATTTTTTTTTTTTTTTTTTTTTTTTTTTTTTGACAGAGCCTTAAGCTGTCCCCCTGGGTAGAGTGCCGGGGCATAGCTCACAGCAACCTTCAACTCCTGGGCTCAAGCAAGTCTCCTGCCTCCGCCTCCCAAGTAGCTGGGACCACAGGCACCCGCCACAACGCCCGGCCATTTTTTTTCGGTTGCAGCTAACATTGTTGTTTGGTGGGCCCAGGCTGGATTCGAACCCGCCACCTTAGGTGTATGTGGCTGGCGCCTTAGCCACTTGAGCCATAGGCGCCGAGCCAAGACTTTAATTTTTAAGAAAATTTACCTTTCCCAATTATATTGTGAGCAGTTTTTCCTAATTTATTGATTAACCTTTTTTAGTATCTCTCTTCTTTTGTCATTATGGCTGGAAAGATTGTTTCCAAAGATTAGAGTTAAATCTAACATATAAACCGTAAAGGAAATAGTTGGGAAAGTTATCTGTCTGGGAATTATTTTGCTGTAAGGTGAGACTTGACTTGTTTATTTTTTTCAAATAGTGAGATCCTAGCATAATTGATTTATGAGTTCATCCTTTCTCTCTAATTTCAGTAAGAAAAAAAAAACTCCCTTTTTATGGAATTGTAGCCATAGTTTGGGTCCTATAAGACAATTTCTTATGAAACTGGAAATCTGAAGTCAAAATGCTCCGTCCTTTCCTGAAGATCTAATATAAGCCCTACCACTTCCTCAGTCTGCTCCAGGCACCAAAGGGCTCCCTTCCTTTTCAGTTTCTGTAGTGTCAACATGTGTTACGTTACCATGTACTACTGATACTTATTTTTCTTTGTGTTCATCTGATCTCACAAAGACATTGTATTTTTCCTGAGGTCAGACCCCTTCTTCTTATTTGTCTTTGTACCATCATCTTCTAGAATGCAATCTTTCGGGGGGCTAGTATTCTGGCTCTAGTAGTTTTGTCCCTGAGGTCTGGATGTTGAGTTTCTTCACCTAAGCAATAGAAAGACAAGTCTGCTTTCTTTGGTCTGAGTGAAGTTGGGCCAACTACAAAAGCAAAGCCTAAGAGCAGAATGAAATTCATGTAGTCTAACCCAGGCTTTATCAGACGTCTTGCCCTTTCCTTAAACCTACTATTTTCTTGTATGCCTGGAATAATATCTTTTCCTAGTTTTCCTGCCAAGTTCTTCCTTCAAGGCTTGTTTCTCCTACAAAAAATAATCATCCTTTTTGGACATTGAGCTTATTAATGATCTCGGCATATTTGTTATCTTATTCTTGATACTTTTCTATTTAATTACTCATGTTTTTTAGTAAGAAATAAAAATGAAGTTTAAAAATTAACCTAAATCCAACCATGCTGAACAAAATCACAACCATGAGCTGAACTTCATCCATGTGAGAGTCTTTTTTCACCTCTGACTTTGTATTTCTTTGGTTTCATCACATTTGGAATCTCTCTTGAGCTTTGATGTATTTTCTTCTGATATGACCATCCTGTTCGTTTTTGCTGGTGAGTCTATTTTTAGTTGAATCCCTCAAGAATTCTTTTTAAATTTCTGAGGATGAACCAAAATATGTCTTAGTATTATGCATTTGCTGACCCATGGAGTGCCCTTTCACCTGTGTATCAGTTTGTTCTTCTAATTAGGGGATTTTTAAAAAATGTTAAGTGTTTGTATACAGCGTTTGCATGGACAGGCAGTCCCTGACTTAAAACATCTGATGTACGACTTGCACTTAGGAACTGAGGCCACTACAAGTCCCCATACAACTCACGCTCAAGAAATAGGCTCTTACAGGTAATAGGTAAATGTACCTGTTTAAACTTATAAATAAATTCAATTTAAGAACAAACTTGCAGAACTTACCTAGTTTGTAGCTGGGGTTTGCCTGTATTGTTTATGATTTTTACCTTCAGTGATCACATTGAATCATTTTTGTCTTTGTATCTAGTAGTTTCTCCTGAATTACTTTGATCTGTACATTTTAGCCATATTCACTATAATTTTCCTAAGCTTTTCCTGTATGTCAGTAATTTCTTTTTTGTGTCTGTTTTGTTTCCTCCTGTCCTTATTTTTTTGTAAGTGAGTTTTATCTTCGGTTCTTGAAATTAGTTTTTAGTTTTCTATTTTTTAAAATGAGTTCTATCATGTGATCAGTTTTAGTAAAAAATTATACCCTTCCATGAGTATTTAAATCATTCTTCTTGAAGAGTTTAGTGTTTTAATTACTGTTTCTGTTTTGTTAATTATGAGATTAATTTATTGTCATAATTAAAGGATTTATTTTTCATGAAAACGTTAGAAATTGAACTTTTCTTCACTTCCACTATTAATTTTGTTTCTTCCTTATAAGGAGTATTTTCCAGTATCAGAAATCTTAGAAAAATAAGCCTATCTATTTCATTTTAATTAAAGCATTACAGCTGCTATATGTGATGGATTTTAAATACAGTGTCTTAAAGACGAGATGCATTTTTCTGTTACTATAAATCTGAGATGGTGTGCTGGTTCAGTTTTGTGACTTTGGTCTCCTTTTATTCTGTTGCCCTTCCTCTTTAGGAGTGTTGCTTGTATATATATGATCCAACATGGTCCATATTCTTTTCCAGCTGTCAGGAAGATGGAGGGGATAGAGGAGGGCATGTCCTGCCCATAATGGGGCAGCCTGGAAGGAGCACAGACCACTTTCTCTCACACCCCACTGAGTCACCTGACTATAGATTTAGTCTGGGAAATGAGGTCTTTAAGCTAGGTCACCATGTGTCCAGATACTATTTTTGTTATTACAGAAGAAGTCCTAACTAGATATTAAGGAAAAATAAGCAGCCTCTTCCCTGTAGTGGTTGTTAAACGTTGTATCAGTGATTGTTTTGTTTAAAGGTTTATCTCCCTCATGACTTTCTGAGCCCTTCAAAGGAAGGAATCATTTTCCCTATCCTCATTTTCTTAATGCCCAAGTTCATTATATAATAGGCATCGAATAGTTATTTGTTGAATTGTTTTTGAGTTAAAATGACAATAGTGCATGTATTTTTTTTTTAATTCTGGAAGAATGGGGTCTGCATATTTATAAGGTTTTTTACAACATTCTAGAAATTTTTGACAGAAAAAGATTCCCTATTATATTATTCTAGTTTCATTATTGCACCTGAAATCAGTGATAGCTACAAAGTATATAAATTTGATTGAGTTAGGTACATATATAGCCAGTAATATAGGCTTTCCTTACTTGATATGAAAATGTCTTTGGATAATAAGTGGATTCCTATCTAAATTCATGAGTTCTCTTATGACATTTGGGTTAAGCTGAAATGGATTAATCTTTTTCTGATAAAGTTTCGTAAGCTGTGATTTCTCTGGTGACCATATTTAATTAGATATTAAATAAACTGCTTATCTTTATACCAACAGGTTTTATGACTGCATTTTTTTTTCCCTGAGCTGCATTTCACAGATTAAGTAGCTAGCAGAAGTAAAAAAAAAAAAAAAAAAAAAAAGAGTAAACCATAATATCCTTATATTAGAAATTAAAACATGCCCACTTTTTAAATGAAAAGTAAATAAGCTTAAATTTAAAGGCCAGAGATGGAGGGAGATAGTCTAAATGTGTACATTCCAGGGAAAATAAATTTATTTTGCCTTTTCAAGGACTGTTCCCTCCCCATCCAGAAATTGGCTATGCTTCTTGTAAATGGAAAAGTTCCATTTAATCTGCCAAGGCTGAACCATTTTATGATAAAGTTCTGAAGGTTTTAATTAAAAACTTGAGTTTTCTATTTCTTCTTTTTTAAAATGCTATACATCACAGTAAGATTCTCCAACTTCAGTGTAAGGATGTTCTGACTCAGCTTTCCCCACCAAGTGCTGGAATGGAGAGGATATACTCTCGCAGCCTTGGGAATGCTAAATGGAAAAGATTGATTAAATCTGCCACTTTATCAAAAGGAACACCCTAGAAATTGGTGTGGAAACACCAAATGACCTTTGTACAGATCAGAGGAGGAGTTTCTTAGTTGTCTGCAGTACTGAGATCTAAAATGGAGAGAGAAGATCAACAATTGTCTGTTGCTTAAATGCACCTAGTTAGTGAAGGGTTTGGCTTTTCTGTCTCCCTAAGGGAAATTTTTAGAAGAGACTCTTTTAGAAACTTCTTTGGTTTCATCAAATTTGAAGTCAAAGGAGTTTTACCGTTCTCTGGTAATTCATTCTTCTCCCTCTGGTAAACTTCAAGTGAAGACTGCATAGGGAGAAGTGAGCAGGGTGACCGCTCATGAAGAAAGTGATGGCTCCACTGGTTATGTCAATGTTGGATTATGTGAAGGTTGGGTATCTTCTTTGTTTCTGGGTTGCATTTCTGGCACATTCCACAGTTTGGTATCTTTAGAAGCCATGGTGGTTAAACAACATCTAAATTGTAGTCTCTTTTTTCAGCTGCTTCCTGAACATTTCCATTTTCTTGGTTTAAACTTGTGTTGAAACTTACAAGTACCATGTTTTCAGTGAATTTTTATGTCCTAGAATCACCTCAGATTCTGTTTTTTGGCCGGGGCTGGGTTTGAACCCATCACCTCCAGCATATGGGGCTGGCGCCCTACTCCTTTGAGCCACAGGCGCCGCCCAACTCAGATTCTTTTTCTACACCCATACATGTGGATTGCTCTACTGAAAAGTATCTCATATTCTTCCAAATCTTAGTACTAGCTTCCTAGTTAAATACTTTACTCCTGTGCTGGGCATGAGTGGCTCATGGCTGTACTTTGAGCATTCTGGGTGGCCAACTGCAGGTGGATTGCTTGAGCTCAGGAGTTTGAGACCAGTGTGAGCAAGAGCAAGACCCTGTATCAGCTAAAAATAGAAAAATTAGCTAACCTTTGTGCTAGACACTTGTAGTCCCAGCTACTCCGGAGGGTAATTCTAGAGGATCTCCAGCACAGGAGTTTGAGGTTGCTTTGACCTAAGATGAAGCCATAGCATTCTTTAGCCTGGGCGACTGAGTGAGACTCTGCCTCAAAAAAAATAAAAATAAAAATAAGTAAATAAATACTCCACTCTCATACTAGCTTTTCTAACTTTTGAATGTCTTGTCCAGTCAAATTCTCTTTAATAAACCCTAAGCAGCATTATCTAGTTCAGCAGTTCTCAGCCCGTGGGTCGTGACCCACAGGAACTGTATTAAAGGGCCACGGCATTAGGAGGGTTGAGAACCACTGATCTAGTTAGTGATCTGGAAGATCCAGTTTTACCTCCTTCTTCCCCAGCTGAAAAAAATTGGCAAGCTCCCTGTTCCCTGCAGGATACAGAATAAACATTTTATGGACAAATGTAACTTATTTAAAGATAATTTAATTTCACAATTAACAGAAAAAATTTTTAATTGTGATAAAACCACATAGCATAAAATTTACTAACCATTTTTAAGTGAACAGTTCAGTAGTGTTAAGTATATATTCATATCCTTTTGCAACAGAATTTCATAATTTGGGGGAGGGTATTTCTTTTTCTTCCTTATTAAAGAGGCTTGTAAATCCTGTTATGTTTAAGGCAGGGTTGTCAGTATACAGACTAAAGTGTTTAAGGACTTCATACTGGTCGCTGAAAGCATTATGTGCCATTAATTGATGGCCACTGGACCCTTCTTGAGCTCCGTGATAGGTGTGCTGCTCATTCGTCCTTTTCCGGCTGCCTACTCCATAAGTAAGACTGTGCCTCACTCGTGCTGAGCACTTGGTAATTAATATCCATTAAGTGGCTGCATGGGCTTATAAAACCATTGCTGGTCTTTTCTTGACCACCTTTGTAAGAAAGGCTAATTCCCATGATAGTTCCAATGAAACACAACTACTCAAGGAGGTGGGGCGGGGGGGGGGGACCCCAGCTAATTGTTAACACTCACATATCATAGCAATTAAAAATTAAAAAGAAAACGTGAAAGTAACAAAATGCTTTTCTAATATCTGATAATGATCTCATCATTGAAGTGGCTTATCTGATCTTATTTGTATTCTCAAATGCCTTAGAAACAAGTAAAATGAAAGGGGCTATCATATTTTGAACTAATTTTCAACCTTCTCTTTCATAAGATTACAAATATAGTTTTGATTAAAAATCACAGATGGACCTGCCAGGCTCCTTTTCAGACCTGAACCTATGATTCTTTCTTTCTTTTATTTTCCTTCTTTTTTTTTGAGTCGGAGCCTCAAGCTATCCCCCTGGGTAGAGTGCTATGGCATCACAGCTCATAGCAACCTCCAACTCCTGGGCTGAAGCAAGTCTCCTGCCTCTGCCTCCCAAGTAGCTGGGACTACAGGTGCCCACCACAACGCCCGGCCAATTTTTGGTTGCAGACATCATTGTTATTTGGCGGGCCCGGGCTGGGGATTTGAACCCACCACCTTAGGTGTATGTGGCTGGCGCCTTAGCCGATTGAGCCACAGGCGCCAAGCCTTTTTTTTTTTTTTTTTTAAAAAAAACAAACCCATTATTGAACTAGTTGCAAATGAGACTAGCTGCAAGGCTTTGGTCAATTCTCTTAATTGCTCTGGCCTTCAGGTGCATTTAATTAGACTCCATTCTGGTCCAAACATATTTTCATTCCTTTATACTGAGTACCAATGACCGACATTAAAAAATATAATATAAACTGTTGTCAGGCTCAACAGTATATCCTATTCTGGAGAATGTAAAAAACAAACCTATAGTTACAGTATTAAGAACATTGTATGTCCATAAAGCTACTTGTATTTCTTTTTTTTTGAGACAGAGCCTCAAGCTGCCCCCCTGGGTAGAGTGCTGTGGCATCACAGCTCACAGCAACTTCCAACTCCTAGGCTCAAGCGAGTCTCCTGCCTCAGCCTCCCAAGTAGCTGGGACCACAGGCGCCCGCCACAATGCCTGGCTATTTTTTGGTTGCAGCCATCATTGGTGTTTGGTGGGCAGGGGCTGGATTCGAACCCACCACCTTAGGTATATGTGGCTGGTGCCTTAGCCACTTGAGCCACAGACGCCGAGCCAAGCTGCTTGTATTTCATATGATGACATGTTGGTCTTCTGGATTCCATGCTCTTTTGCCCTGTGTGGTTTCCCAGAAGAACTTTATCCTTTCCAACAACTTCATCTGTGGGCTATGCAATCACAATGTGATCTCTGGTCCTGACCTTCCTTGTAAGTGAGGAACCATTTTCTGTGCCTGGATGGATGTTTTCGAGACACCCAATACTTAAAATGACCAGCACTGACCATCATATGCTTTTCCTATAGAACAGACTTTTCCTCTGGAAATGCATGCCTTGATTATAGGAGGGTCTTGCACCCAGTCTCTTTGAAGCATTCTCTTTCACTGTGAAATGCTTCAAACTAGTTGCAAATGAGGCTAGCCATCATTCAATCTCAACTCCATCATTACCTTTTAAAAATTTTATCTTAGAAAATCCCTTGAGTGGACATACTCCTGTATGTCATCGCCACTTGGCTTCTTACCATTAATCTCTTCCAGACTTAGTTCACTTCCATGTCACTACCAGACATATACTTCTAAAATTTTTTCTATACCAGGAAAAGGAAAAAATAAATCTGATGATATTACATTCATGTTTCAGCAACTTTTTTTTTTTTCCTATTTTGAGACAGTCTCACTGTGTCTCCCTTGGTAGAATATTGTGACATCACAGCTCACAGGAACCTCAAACTCTTGGGCTCAAGGGATTCTCTTGCCTCAGCCTCCCAAGTAGTTGGGACTACAGGTGCCTGCCACAACACCCGGCTATTTTTTGTTGCAGTTGTTGTTTAGCTGGCCTGGGCTGGGTTTGAACCCACCACCCTTGGTGTATGTGGCTGGCACCATAACCACTGTGCTGTGGGTGCCAAGCCTGCAGCAACTCTTTTTGTTTCTATTTTCCTAATGTTCAGGCTGTCCCCTATGTATTCTGTACAACTGTTTCTGTGAAAACAGTTCAAGTTAAACTGGTTTCTTTACTGGCACATTTCTTAGCCCTTTTGGTGCCAAACGTATTTTATTAATCTCTGAAGGGAGACTGTAGGATGAAGCATTTCCCAAATATACGTGATCATAAAATCTTTTTTTGCAAAGCAACCCTTAAAATTAGTATTTTGGAATAATGTGCTAGAAAATACTAACTTGAAAGATAAAATGCTGGAGATAAGATGTTGTAGGCCAGCATACAAAATCCTTCATAGTCTGACATCAACTTGTCCCTCTAGCTGCAACCGAAGGACATTGCTC
>CAUYQV010139783.1:0-33658 GCA_963574575.1 Galagoides demidoff | reverse complement strand
GCTCAAAGGAGTGGGTACTGGCCCCATATATCAGAGGTGGCAGGTTCAAACCCAGCCCCAGCCAAAAACTGCAAAAAAAAAAGTAGTGACTGAGTGTGTGCACTTCCTGTTATGGACGGTATCTTTCAGTGAAAAGTTCTGGAAAATAAAATTAAAAACACTGTTATTAAATAACACAGTTCTTTTATGTAACATACAGCCTTGTATCAACTTAATAATGTTACACTGAAATATAAAAGTATCTGCTAGGTTTACCAGTAGGTTGTCTTGGGTTAAAAATAAAAAATTCAAGAGAAATGCAGATTTGTAATAAAAGCCAAGATAACATTCCTACTAATACTGTATAAAAACCTAATGTAAACTTAAGATTGCCCCATTTCTTAGTTCCAACTCCAGATAAAACAAAATGGTATACATTTTATTGAGCTAGTGAATTGTCAATCAAGGACCTAAAAGTCCTCTAATGAACATCGTAATCTCTTAATTTTCCTACATTAAATGGAAATGAAAGAACACACAGAATCTGTGTTGATGAAGGCTGCTATTGACCAAGTGGAGTGGGAACGGCTAAGGACCCCGGGATGAAGTAACATAACACACGGTCGGATTAGAGAGGTCAGCAGTCAGGCAGACAGGGAGGCAGGGAGCGTGAGCTCGCAGGCCCTGTTCCAATAAATGGTACACAACTGTGCGATCTGTGAACTGCACGGCTTCACTTTATACATAGCCTTTAATACATACAGTAAAAGTAGTAACATGTATTAACATTACTTAATGAAGAACTAATTAATGGAATTCCCTCCTTTCATTTCTATTGACACTCATCTTTTTTAGGAGGGTCTCCCCTATTCTATCCTTTATATTTAACTTGGCTGCATTAATATTTGACCTTCTCACCTTCTAGTCAGTTTCAAACCCATGCCTTTCTGGCTTCCTAACACCCACATCTAAGTCGCTTAAATGTCCTTCTGGTGCTGAACAAGTAACAGTGACCTTTATTGAAAGAGGCTGCGCCTAACTTTCTACTGCCTCATTTTTTCACCCCTAGTTGCCACCCAGTAAATGAATTTCAACTCCTATCGTTTCATTTACACATCTAACCCCAGACCAGTTTCTTTCCAAACCAAACAGGACCTCTGGGCCCCTTACTGCCATTTATAAACGTGTTCTTTTACCTTTATCGTTCACTTAATAATGGAGAATGCTTGGCAAATTCCATTTGTAAAATACCAGGAGATGGCCTGAATTCCATTCCTGTATTTTCTCATACTCAGCTGATATTTTGAATTCACTTAGACAGAAATGTTGCAGGATGGATGGGAGGTATGAGGTGGCTTTGGATTTACAGAGATTTGGGCTTCTTTACTGGCTCAGGCTCTACAAGTTGTTTGGATTTGAGGTACACAGGAAGATATGGGAAGCCGCCTAATTTTTCTAAAGTCTCCCAGCTTTGAGGAAGGGCTGGATTAGACATGTATATAGGGCATTTAGCCAGCGCTAGACACTGTGCATGCCTCAGTGAATAATGGCTATTTATTTTAAGAAGCACATCTTTGGAAGAATGTGGATCTCCCCCTTCCTGTGGGAATATTCCTTCCATCCTTCCTTCCTCTCAAGTGGTCACCGTCTTCCCTTCTCACGACCATGAAGGAACAACAGCCTCCGTTATTAAAATCCATGGTTCTTGCCTCTGCCCACGGCATCACAACTTCACGACA
The DNA here is from genome assembly GCA_963574575.1 of Galagoides demidoff. Classification (NCBI taxonomy): domain Eukaryota; kingdom Metazoa; phylum Chordata; class Mammalia; order Primates; family Galagidae; genus Galagoides; species Galagoides demidoff. The sequence goes on along the minus strand of CAUYQV010139783.1, from coordinate 31,940 downwards.
TTTTCCCCACGGCACTGATAAACGTGGAGTGTGTGTGGAGGCAGCTGCTTTTCTGCCTTCATCTTCTTCACTGACCTTTTTCTTCTGACTGTGCCACCAAAAGTGATGTTAATAACAGCCCTTTGGGGGTTCTTCTCCTTCTCTGCTGATACTTCAAGTCAGCACAGCTTCCACCACCACCCCCTGTCACAAAGACTCTCCAAATACTTCCAGCACCTGCACCCCATCTCCATGTTCAACTTCCCATGGCTGTCTCTGCCCTCAGGGCGCTCAACTCAGCACCTCCAAATCAGACTCAGAATCTTTCCTCAAACACAGCCATCCTCTGGCTAACACCAAACCCATCAACCCCATTGGCTGAGACAGAAAGTTCACAGCCAACATGGGTTCCTCTCTCCCTCTCTTTTTGAATCTCTTTAATCTACATCCCTAGTTCAAGCCCTAATCAAACCTGTTATTACTAACAGGTGTCCTGAAAGAGCCAAAGACTCTTGGCTCTACTTCCTGTTCCTCCATCATCTCATGAACCCATGATAATGGACTTCTAATTATTCTTCCTGCTTCTGTGTTCCAGTCCATCCAACCAGTGATAGCTTCACAAAACCTAGAAGATGATATCCAGGTCCTTAGAGATGTCTACTAAAATGCCTGCCCCAATGTGATTCTCAGCTCTGCAGCCAAAACACATTTAAGCAAGGGAAACATATTGGAAGCCCACTGTGGTAGTTCCTAGAATCCAAGTTTGAGAATATAATTGAGCTTCAGGAAAATTTGGAAATGACCAAGTCAAGAATCTGTCCTGCCATTTCTCTCCCTATCTGGTCTGTCCCTTATTCCCTCCACAGATCACCTTCCTATTCTCCCCAGTCCATGTAGCAGAAAAGTGGACTGCTGCACCTCTTATGAATTGAATTGTCTCTCCCCCCAAAAAAACACTGTTGAAGTCCTAAACCCCAATACCTCAAAAGGTGACCTTACCTGGAGATAGGGCCTTTATAGGTAATCAAGTTAAAATAATGTCATTAGGGTGGGCCTTAATCCAGTGTGAGTGGTCTCCTTGTAAAAGGGGGAGTGGAATACAGAGACACAGAGGGAAAACATGTAAAGAGACAGGGCGAGGGGGCAACCACCTACAAGTCAAGGAGAAAGAACTGGAACCCATCCCTCCCTCATAGTCCTCAAAAGATTCAGCTGCACTAACACCTTGATCTCAGCTCTAACAGCCAAATGTACTATCCAGAGGGATAAGAGCTTTCACTCACTCTTATTCCCTCTCCCTCTCTCCTTCTCTCCTTTCGATACCAGTTCCTAGGAGGGGGGACCCTGCCAGCTTGGGACTGGTGTTCAGTCCCATTCAATCCACTATAGCTGGGTCAGGCTCCCTAAGCAAACCTGGCTCAGGGGAGGAGGTGTGCAGAGCGGTGCATCCTCATGAGGTGTGTATCTAACACGCAACACAGCAGACTTGAGTTGAGGGCAAATTTACAGCCAGTCATTGTTAGAATGCTACCCTATCAGTTTGATAGCTGGTGCACACTAGTCAAACACAGCAACACTGAGCCACCTCCAGCGGTCATGAACTGATTGTGCTGTGACAGCCAAAATTAGGTAGGTACCAGACTTTGAAATTTTACCTTCAATAATATTAAACAATCAGGCATTCCTAAGAAAAATTCCAATTAACAGTCCTCTCACAATAGCATCCAAATTAATCTTCAGATTAACTATGGAAGAAATGAGGTCGAATAAACATTTTTTTTTCTTTTTGCTTGAAAGAATGCAGGGAAATTTTTGCTTTGTATGAAATGGTGATATAAAGGGTCAACGCACTGTAAGGACAGAGTTCCATTTTCCCTCATAAATTAATGCAGAAACATCTTCACGGTACTCTCCATAGACTCTTCCCCAACACCTTACACTATAATCATTTTTCTCTTCCCTTTACCCACACACAACTGCTCCCTATGAAAGCAGAGTAATCAGAAAGTACAACAGAATGCCTACTCCAGAAAAACAAGCAAATCATCCCAAAGCAGCAAGAAAAGAAACAGGGACTCTCAATAGGAGTAGCCCCTCTCCCTCATGGGCATCTCAGACACGCGTGAGGCTTTCTGGGTCGTCACTGTCACTGGCATTTGGTGGGCAGGGAGCAGGGATGCCGGCCATCTTCAGTGTGTGCAATAGTATACTGCCCTAATCCTGATAGATTTCAAGAGTTCTAGATATTTATATTGTGTTGGGTTTTTTTTTTTTGAGACGGAGTCTCAAGCTGTCCCTGGGTAGAGTGTCGTGGCATCACAGCTCAACAACCTTAAACTCTCAGTCTCCCAGGTAGCTGGGACTATAGGCGCCTGGCACAATACCCAGCTAGCTGGTTTTTGTTGTTGTTGTTGTTGTTGTAGTTGTCATTGTTGTTTTAGCTGGCCCAGGCCGGGTTTGAACCCGCCAGCCTCAATGTATGTGGTGGGCACCCTACCCACTGAGCTACGGGCACCACCCTTTATATTGGCTTTAAATCCCTTCTCATATTATCAAGTTTTATTACATAAAAATGCAAAGCTTTATGTTAACCAGTTTAAGCATCCCACATTGTATATCAAATCATCACATTGTACCCGATAAATGTATACAGTTACGATTAATAAAAATTAATTTTTTTAAATGCAATGCTTGTGCTTGAGTAACATATATCAAAATTTTTAGGAACACAGCTAACACTGAAATAGGATGAAGATTTTCATTTGCTTAGTGTGCAGTTTTACCAAGAATTGTTTATTATTTCTGAAAATTACTGACCCTGCCCCACTTAGACTGTGTGAGCCGCTAGCTTTCCTGTGGTGGCAACTCCACATATCTGTAGGCATCTAAGGGTTTCCTTACATCTTTCTAGTAAATACAGTTTTGTCTGAACAATGAATGAGAAGTTGCAAAGAACTTTCTTTTAATTTCTCCTTACATTATAAATTGACTTTTTAAAACTATGTGTATAGATATGACATATCACCTATGTAATTCCCCTTTGAGGACAGAAACAGGATATTGCAAATTACTCTTTCTGAGTGAGAAGCACTGCCTGCCTGCCCTAAACCTTCGTGTTCATCGCCAGCAGAGCGAAACTGCCTGCCACCTTCCTAAAAATCAGTATATGCCTTTCTCCTCATTATCACTAAAAAAAATACCTGAACATTGACCCTTTCCCCACAGTGCTCACAGATGTGGATTTGCTGACCAGACTAAAATGACGTCCAACTCTTCTTCACCTCCTCCTAGGAGGATGGAAGAAACTATAGGAGCCCACCAATGTTGAATCTTGCCTTTGTTCCTTCTACTAAGACAACAGCATCCTCACACTCCAAGCACTGTTATAAAGATGAAATTACAGTAAAGGGCCCTCTATACACTTCTTTCTAATTCAGGCCATCCCTGTGCTTTTCGCCATTCGATTGCAAAAAGTACAAGAGTCAAAGGCCAGAGCCCAGCGTGTGAATTGATTCCCTGTTTGATCATTAGCAGATCACCTAGTCTCTGTGTGTCCAAGCTCATCTGGCTGTAAAATCCGGATCCAGTTTGTCTGTTACCTTAAGAGACAGGGATACCGTATAACCTAATAAAACATTCTGAGCCACTTAATTGTTTTCAATTCTACCACACATTTTTTCCAAAACAAATTCTACATAACATAGAGTTTCAGGGTAACCTGTTCTATATAAAAAAAGGTTTAAAACTCTTCAAACTCTTTTCTTTTCCCTTGTACACCATATGCAGGAATGATGGTGCTAACAAAATTGGAATTGGCTTATCTTACCAAGTATGTAACCTAGATACCCAAGAAACCTCCAGCTTCTCGTTGAGTGCTTGAGATACCTTGCGATTATCAAATGACAGATGTTCAGTTGGGTCCAATCTGATCTCCAGGCAAGGTCTCAGGTGGGGTCAGGTTAGTACCTGTATACAAAGGACCAGAAAGTAACTTTCCAATGTCACTTACATGTTGTCCTTGTTGACTGGTGCTGAGAGAATTCAGGATTCCCAGAAGGACAAAGTCAATTTAAAATCATACAATTCAGAAGTATTTTGAGCTTCCCTCTGTGCTGCCTTCTTTAAATTCAAATTAGCAATGCTTAGTGCAAAAATGTCAGGGTTTTTTTTGTTTTGTTTTTTGCAGTTTTTGGCTGGGGTTGGGTTTGAACCTGCAACCTCAGGCATTTGGGGCCAGCGCCCTACTCCTTTGAGCCACAGGTGCTGCCCTAAAAAAAAAAGTCAGTCTTTATCAGCACTGTAAAGGGTGATTTGACTCTAGGTTGCTAAGTGACAAAAACCAAAGAACTTTTTTTACAAATGCTTTTAAACTATTACTTTACCTTTTACTTTTTAATCAAAAGAACAATGCTAAGCTAAATCATTTGTGACCCTTGTTTCCTTAAGTTTAAAATATTTGTTTTGTATTAAATTACTACAAACTTAAACAAAAACATATTTTTTGATACTTAAAAAAAAAATCAGGGCCGGATATCATAACTTATGCCTATAATCTCAGGGGTTTGGGAGGCAGAATGGGAGGATCATTTAAAGCGAGAAGTTTGAGACCAGTGTAGGCAACACAGCAAGACCACATCTCTGACCCAAAAAAAGAAAATCACAATAATTAGCCACGAATGGTGATGGCCACTTGCAATCCCAACTACTCTGAAGGCTGAGGCAGGAGGATCACTTCAGCCTGGGAGTTCATGGTCCTGATGAGCTATGACTGCACCACTACACTCCAGCCTGGGTGACAGAGTGAGACACTGTCTCTTAAAAAAAAAAAAAAAAAAATCGAAATTTTACTTAACACTTTCTTCTCTTATTGTTTTTAGTAACAGAAAATGCAGACACTGAGATTTTTAATATCTGTATCAGAATTTATATGTCTGGCAATTATAGGGATGAAAAGCTTGAATGTGTTAAGAGAAAATTAAAAATAATAATCCCAACCTCCAATATTTCAAAACACTCTTTAGAAAATTCATCCCACAAAAATGGCTACTTCATTATAATGTGATATATCTACATGTATCAGTGTGTGTCAGAAAAAGGTATCTACTTGGAAAGTGTTGCCCCAATTTCCAAGTCACCTGTAAAATCATCTGAAAATATTTTCTCACAATGATTATAAAAGCACTAAATTCAACAGAAAACAAAGGATTCCGTTCTAATGTCATGTGCCTTTATCTACTTCTTAAGGGACTAAATTACAAGATAGAGTGTGGGTTAACTGGAAAGAAATGAATATGGAGTCTGGTTCTACTCTAAGTCTAAATCACTTATCCCAAAACTTTCCCCTAAAGTAAAACTGACCACAATTGTGGGTTATCATCTGACTACAGACCTCCCTGGCCTGACTTTATTTAATAACTCCTTAATCCTAACAAAGCAGTCATATCCGTTGTTACTTTTAAAATCTGTCTTAAAGCTATGTTCTACAGTTTTATGTGGACACAATCCCAAGCCATCACCCAGATCATGCAGGAGACGCAGACATTGCTGGCAATGTGCTGGAAAACCCACTAACCTTTTGGTTACGCATTCAGCTCCATCCCTGGACATTGTATTACTGTTGTTCAATTATACCTGTCATGCAGAAAACTCCTATGAGAGGAATACTGTTCTGAAAAACTTACCTCTTAGAGGTGTATCTAAAATGATGGCTAATACTGATCACAGGAGTTTTTCTTAAATTAGGCAACACTAGCACAAAAACTCAAAAATTCAATTGTTTTAGCAACTAAGATTAAAAGAGAAGGAAATGTATATGCTTTAACTTTTTCATAAAAAGACCTATCAGATCGCAAACCTGACAACAATGAGAGAGTACAACGCAGAAAAAATGATAATTAAAAATTAAGCTGAGGCTGAGGCTAGAGAATCGCCTAAGCCCAGGAGTTGGAGGTTGCTGTGAGCTGTGATGTCACAGCACTCTACCGAGGACAATAAAATAAGACTCTGTCTCTTAAAAAAAAAAAAAAAAAAACTAAACTAAAGTTTTTAAAGTCTGCAAAGAAACACCAGGCTTGTATTTTTAAACATATTTGGAAATCACTATCAATTTACAAAAAAGCACAGAGAAATCTACAGGGAAGTCCCATGCACCACCGTTCTCCCAATAATAACATCCCGCATAACTCCAACACAATATCAAAACCAGGAAACTGACAATGGTACAGTCCATACATCTTATTCAGATTCCACCAGTTATATATGAACTGCATGTGTGTTGCTCTACGTAATTTCATCTTGTGTCACTTTGTCGAGCCACTACACCAGAATCAACATAACCTCGCCACAAGCCTCACTCATGCCACCCCTTTAGAGCCACACCCACACCCTCCCTACACCATGAAAACCACTAATCTGCTCTCCATCTCTGTAATTATGTTATTTCCATGATTATATAAATGGAATCATGTAGCATGCTTCCTTTTGAGACTGATGTGTTTTCTCATTCAGCCTAATTTCCTTGACATTCACCCAAATTATTCTGTGTATCTACAGTTCTTTTGTTGTTGTTGAGACAGAGTCTCACTCAGCTGCCCCTAAGACCAGAGTGCCTCTGCCTCAACCTAGCTCACAGCAACTTCAAACTCTTGGGCTCATACAATCCTCCTGCATCAGCCTCCCAAGTAGCTGAGAATACAGATGCCTGCTCCTATGCCCAGTTAATTTTTTCTATTTTTTTAGTAGAGGAAGGTCTCAGTTCTGCTCAGGCTGGTCTTGATCCTCTCGCCCCAGCCTCCCAGAGTCCTGGGATTACAGGTGTCAGCAACTATGCCCAGCCAGTTTATTCCTCTTTCAAAAAACATTCTGTCCTTCTTTCACAATACTTTGAGTTACTGTTTTCATAGCTCATTCCCTTGTATTACTATTATTCCAAGCTATAGATATACCATGGTTTGTTCAATTACTGAAGGACATTTGGGCACTTCCCAGTGTGGTGTTTTTGTCTTCATTTGTTTCTTGAGACAAGATCTCCTTCTGTTGCTAGGCCTAGAGTCCAGTGGTGTCATAGCCCACTGCACCTTAAACTCCTGGGCTCAAGTGACTTCCTTCCTCAGCCTCCCAAGTAGTTGGGACTACAGGCACTAGCCACTCCACCTGGCTAATTTTTCTATTTTTTGTAGAGATGAGGTCTATGTTGCTTGGGCTGATCTCAAACTCCTGGCCTCAAATAATCCTCCAGCCTCCCAAAGTGCTATGATGACAGGCATGAGCCACCTTACCCGGCCACTTTTCCTGTTTCTGATCATTATATATGGGGCTTCTACGAGCACTGTATGAAAGTTTATATCTAAGATAGATGTGTAAGTGGAAATGGTGAGTCACATAGCAAGTCCATTTTTAGTTTTAAATAGAAATGCCAAACTGTTTTCTAGAGTGGCTATACTAACAATGGAGGATCAGCCTCGGCACTCCTAGCACAGTGGTTAGGGTGCTAGCCACCTGTACCATGGCTGGTGGGCTTGAACCCAGCCTGAGCCAGTTAAACAACAATGACAACTGCAACAAGAAAATAGCTGGGCATTGTGGCAGGCACCTGTAGTCTCAGCTACTTGAGAGGATGAGGCAAGAGAATCGCTCAAGTCCAAGAGTTTGAGGTTGCTGTGAGCTCTGAGGCCACAGCACTCTACCAAGGGTAGGGCATAGTGAGACTCTGTCTCAGAAAAAAAAAATGAAGAACTAATTCAGTTTCTCCATATAGTCGACAACATTTGGTGTTACTGCTTTGTTTTTTTCTTTTATTTTAGGCATGCTGAGAGGTAGGTAGTGGTATCTCAGTATGGCTTTAATTTGCATTTCTGTAAGGGCAAATGACAGTAAATAGCTTCACATGACTATCTGCCATCTGTGTATCTGAATCAGTGAAACATCTGAACACAGGGTTTGCCTGTTTTCTAATAAGAAAGTGCTTTTGGTATCAAATTTAAGAACTCTCTGCCTACTCCTAGGTCCTGAAGATTTTTTTCCTATTTTTGTCTTGTAAGTTTTATAGTTTTGTGTTTTGTATTAAAGTCCATGATCCATTTTGAGTTGATTTGTATTTATTTATTTATTTATTTATTTATTTATTTATTTATTTTAAGAGACAGAGTCTCACTTTATTGCCCTTGGTAGAGTGCTGTGTTGTCCCAGCTCACAGCCACCTCCAACTCCTGGGTTTAGGCAATTCTCTTGCCTTAGCTCCCGAGTAGCTGGGACTACAAGCACCCGCCATAATGCCTGGCTATTTTGTTGTTGTTGCTGCAGTTTGGCTGGGGCTGGGTTCAAACCTGCCACCCTCAGTATATGGGGCCAGCACCCTACCCACTGAGCCACAGTCACTGCCCTTGAGTTGATTTTTAAATAAAGTGTAAGGATTAGGGTAAGGTTTTTTTTTGGTCACAGATATTCAACTGCTCTAGTATCACTTATTGAAAAGAGAAAAGAGAATCCTGCTTCCCCTGAATTGCTTTGGTTCCTTTGTCAAAATTGGACATGTTTGAGTGGATCTACTTCTGATTTCTCTATTCCTCTCCACTGATCTGGTTTTGGTTTTCCTAAGTGCTAGATTACAGGCGTGAACCACCACGCCCAGCCCTAGTTTTAGGTTTTTATAAGTGAAAAAATCACATACCTTTCCCAACCACATATAGAAGACAGAACATCTAAAATACATCATGAATTTTAAGCTTTACCTGGAGCTTTCTTAAAAGACCACCCAGACTCTGAATAGTAGAGAAATGTTAGGCACCCTGATGCCTTAGAATGGAGGGAGTAAGAAAAATATGTTCAAAGTCAATCTAGTGTTCAGTATTACACTTCACACAAGAGCTCCTTCGGAAACCTTTAGAAATTAGTGGAAGCTTTGCTAAGAGTTGCCTACCCCAAAAGTTGCAGCTAATGTTAATCCAACAGCTCTAAGTATTTTTATTCAGAAAGCCTAAGCTTGTCTAAGTATTCCTATCAGTCAACTAAAGAAAAATGTAAAGTTTGACAGGAACTTTGCATAGCTGGTTTCCCAAAGACAATTAGTCAGGAGGCTAATGCATTCAAGATGTCAGAAGCTTTCCTGTGTTCTGAAGTTTCTTTTCAAAATCCATGCAAGGCAGCAGTCCTTAAACTTTGAAAATCCAAGGGACACTAAGGACACTTTCTGTAGAAGGCACATAGATAGACAAATGTTACCCCTTCAGTGCCTGGGTTGGGACTGGGAACTTTTGCTTGATAGCTGAGAAACCGCTTTCTGGTTAATTCCTGGCAGAAAGGCATGGCCCCTTTATTCTACAGCTAAAACAATACCTGGCACAAGTAAAGAACTCAGTAAATATTGGCCAAATGAATAAATGAAGAATATAGGTTATTTGCCCTATTATTTAGTCACGATAAATTATTTCAAATCTTAGGAAAATAGCTGATTTCCTTAATAGTAACTGTACTGGCATATCCTTCTAATTATTTCTTTTTTCCTTTTTATTGTAAAACAATTATAGATTCTCAAGAAGTTATAAAAATAGCCTAGAAAAGGGCATACCCCTCACCCACCCTCACCCAGCAGGGACATTTTACATAACCTGCAGTGCGTTATCAGGAGCAGGAGACTGATGGGCACACAGCACGCTCAACTAGACGACAGACCTAACCTGGATTCCACCATTTTCTCCATGTACTAATCTTTTTGTAAACAAATAAAAATAAACACTCGCATTCTCACCTCCACAGAAGGGGGTTTACCAGAAATAAAATACACCAGCAATCAAAAATAAAACAGATTTTTATTAGCTCTGAGCATGTGGCCAATAACTAATGCACAGGAAGAGACAAAGGTGTTAGTTCTCTAACAACTGTTCCGGCTCAGCTCACACTGTGTCTCCCTCCCAGGACTTCATTATTCAATTTGAAGGGCATTTCTAAGATGTCCGGCACAAACATAGAGGCACTCACTCATCAAAGAGAGACATCATATCACCAAAACAAGTCTGCTTCTAGAGAACAGGCCCAACACTATACTCACTTGACTAAGGTACGTTTCTATATGTGAAGAATCTGTCACCACAGTCTCTGTGCTGAAGGAAGCTACTCACAGTGCCAGGAGGAAAAGGGCCTGGTCTCTTGAACTGCTGTCCAGCAATGCAACAGTGGAGTAATAGGGAAAGTATGTATGTGCGCTCTGGAATCACAGATGTGGAGGTTATGTCCTATCTCTCAATTTCTAATTGCATATTCCCAAACATATCACTTAACTTCTCTGAACTTCAGCTGTAACAATAACTGGAGAGACTTACTGTTCTGCTTCTTAAATAGGGTTTTTTGTGAGCTCAGAATTAATGACACGGATGAAGGGGCTTCAAGACAACAAGGAGCTTTATGCACACAAGTGTTATTACATTCTCTCAGCCCTCTGCTGTGCCTTCCACCCATGGAACAACAAGCCACCCACAGATCACAACTCACACATGTTCCTCTGGCCTGCAGAGGCTGCCAAGGAAATAGCCTACACCTTCCTCATTTTCTTGCAACCAAAATACTTTACTCCCCACAGAGGGGAAACTGTTCTCATTGTCTCCTTTCCATCTGCTACAGTCTGCTAATCAGACTATGATTAATTAATTGCATCAAGCATCATCATAAAATTTCAAAACAACAGAACAATACTAAAGTCCCACCACATCTATTATGATGGATTTTTTTAACCATCTATCCATTTAGCAAGCCTACAGAATCATTGCCTTCTTCACGGGTCATTCCTGGACAATTCCACAGGCTGGGACTAAATCCCCCCCACCCCCATATGCTATACACATACAAGGAGCTCATAATAAGAGCCCTGCTCACATTATAGGGCTCCTGACACCAGCTACCCAGCCCTGGGTCCACAGAGCCTGTATCCCCCAGCACACATCATGCCATTTGGCGCCTCTGTGTTTTGTGTTTGGCAGTGTGCCCACCCCCCCCCCTTCATCTGGCTTACTTATACCACATTTTCAATCAGCTAAGATGGGAACTCCTCAAATAGTGGGTGCCCCCAGCTGCTCCCACTAAAACCTATGCAGGCACATGTAACACTCTACACCATTTGGGAATTAATTCTTCTTCTTTCTCTCTTTCCATCTCCAGAAATTAGCAGAAATAAGCACCCTGCCTGACACTCAAAAGTGCTTAAGTAAAAATTTTGTTCATTCACTGAATGCAAGCTACAGTGTTAACAGTGTGAAGAGAAAGATGAATCAGTATCCTTCTTTTAAGTTTCTGACCCCATTGCTATAATCATTATAGCAATGCCTGAATTCCCCACCACACAAGTTTTAGGGCCACCCTGTATACCATCGTCCCATAAAACCAACCAAGAGAAAACCGAAGTATTCACACAGATGAGCCCTGAAACAAGTGAGAGGGAAACCGACTTCACCTGATTCATGAAAAAAAATGCAAACAAATAATCCTTTAGCTCACTACACATTAAAAGTGTGCATTTTTTTTTTTGAAGTTGAGTTGGAAGTGAGATGGAATGTAATCAGGATTAAAATTCTGAAGCTCTTGGGTTTTTTTTTCTTCAGCATTCAAAAACTTGGGGAACTTGGGAATAACAAGTTGTGCCACACAGAAAAAAAGAACAAATGCTGTGGCGGATGCCTCGGAGATGTGAGGGCCGTCAGGAGCCACCACCACATAGGGGAGTTGAGCAGCCTCCCCCGTCCCCTGTGCTCTGAAAGTTAAATGCGGAGGGCTGTTTCAGAAGAACAACTACTTAAAGGGAATATATTTGGGAGACCAAATAGATGCTTTGTAATGTCTTTAAATTCATACCTCCTGTGAAACAGAATCAAAAGTCCCACGATCTAGGCTCCAACAGTGGGTAAGTAACGGGAAGAGGGGGCAGGATGCCCCATTGGCGGTCCTCCCATGAAACACTGTGGCATTCCCTGAGCACCCCAGCAGAAGGGCTGAACTCCCCAGGTCGCACCATGCTGACCTTCAACCCTGTCAGCCCCACTCACTGTCAAGCCCCAGGACCAAGCAGAACAGCCCAGCAGGGAACTCTCTTCTGCAACAGTGAGCCCCAACAAAAGAATTTTAGACCAAGAAACTGCTTTATCAAAGGACATATTTTATAGATGAGCGGCGAAATCTCATTAAATGGAGGCTTTAGTTTATTTGAAAGGTGCTAACATGCCTGTCTGTAGGAAGATCATGAAAACTCTCTGACACGTTTTTCATACTAACTTCTGAGATAACGGACTCAGTCTTCAACAAGGCAGTCTCAAGATTTTAAGTATTAGTGCCAATAATTCAAACACAAAAGCTATACTTTTATCTATGAAGCAGAATTTTAACAGTTGGCCTTAAAAAAAAGTTAGCTCATTTTCAGGTTCCATGATGAAATTCAACTGAACCGGGCAAAAGTGGAGTTGGAAATTTTAAACTACGAAGAGTTCTTAATTTCTCTGTAAAATAGGCATCACTACAGCATGGTAGGTCTGTAGCACAAAATCATTTCTTGGGCCTATTAAGTTTGATACAACTTGTGATCCATACCGAAATGTCTATTTGTACTTTGCCCAGTTAGCCTCCCATAAAGAAAATTCCTGACCCATTACTATGGACTGAGAACTGTAGAAACTACTGGGAACCACAAGGATTTGGCAAAAACCAAAGCACAGAAGCCTCCTTCAACTGCCACTGTCAACAAACTGCAATTTCTAGAACAAATAACTGTGCTACTTATATCACAATGTACAGACATATTCAGTACAAGATTGAGATGACCCATCCCTTCTAGATAATTAAAAAGAAGCTTAAACACAGGAAACATATTTATACGGCAGGAACTGAGCCTATAGTTTAAGAACTGTTCCCATTATATTCATTGTTTCTGACTTATACGGAGTTTTGGGCAATGCCTTTGCCTGCTGCCCTTCCCCAACTTCAGAACCACGGACTGACGTGTGCTGGGAACATGTCACTCCCCACCACAGATGGGCGACGCCACGCCTGGGTCCAAGAGCAGGAGCCAAGTTCTCTCTTGTGCTGACCAATGCAAGCAAAGGCTCTTTTTCCATCTCATCAACACCCAGCATGGGAATGGAGTGCCAGTGAAACTGAGGAAGTGTACAGGCCTATGAATTTGACCAGAGAAGGGGACAGCGCAGTGAGTGGAGAGCTGGACACCTGGTGCCCAAGGCATGCTACCTGTCCACTCTCCCGCCTCCTGTGCTACCCTGGCTGTCCTGAATCCTATCTCAGAGCTGGCAGGGCCACCAGATTGCCTCCAGGTGCTCCCTCAAAGCATCCTAGAATTTGTGGGCAACAAAATAGCAGGAAAACATCTGATAGGGACATGGAAGTCCTAGGCAGTAAGGAGAGAGAGGAGGAGGAGGCTGAGAAAGCAGGAGGACCATGTAGATGGGTCAGGGGTAGGCTCACATCTACTCCAAGATGGCCTGTAAATGAATGCTGCTGTTTCTGCATATTTCCCTGATTCCTAATCAGGGTCCTGAAGCCTTCTTCCTCCAAGGTCCCTATCTCCAGAGACAGCCACGTTCAAGGACAATTCCATGGTAGCAATGTCACGTGCTCTGGCACATCCTGTGGGTTTGCCTCCCCAATATCCCTTCTCTAATTCTTCCCTACTACCAAGAACAACCCGGATGTTTGAGGGGATGATAATATGCCCGATTTTCAAACGACATTTATTTCCTTTCCTCCCTTATAGATAAGGTCTAATGATATAATTTTGGCCAACAGGATACACGTGGAAATTGATAGATGGGGCTTTTGGAAAATTTCTTCTAAGGAGAGGCAACCCAGCCATGCTCACCGTTTGCTCTCCTTCCTTCCCCCTTTTCCTGCCTAGAACCTAAGAATGATGCTGGAGATAAGGCAGCCACCTTGTGACTATGAGGTAACAAGGAAACACTAAGGACAGCAGAGTGAACATACGGGAGTCTGGTAACGGCCTCCTGAAACCACCATAGTAGCCCTGGGCTGCCTACTCTGAATTTCTCATTACACAAGAAAAACAAACACCCACGTGTGTTCGTCATTGTGTTCGGGAAGTACCCCTTGTAGCTGAGAGTGACTGGAGGAAACCAGAGTTTGCTATCCAGCAGGCTCAGTTCTAAGTGAGTTACGCACCAAAAACTCTCAGGAACTGCACAAAGCAGCTACTACTCTTAACCCCATATTCAACTGAGGAAACCGAGACACAGCCATTTAAATGGCATAATGTACACCAGATCACAAAGCTGGCAAACGGCCAAGCCGGGACTTGAGTTCTGACATCAAACTCCAGGGCTCAGCCCTCCCCAGGTCTCAGCCTGCACCTGTGGCCACCGCAGGCCGTTGGAGGGTGAGAGGCAGCTCAGTCCTACCACCATCCACACTTCCTCTCCAGCAAGACGGCCTTCCAGCCCCACTCCCCACGCAGCAGCAGTGGGACTAAAAGGTGTCCTTGTCGCATGGTTCCAAGCCCTCTTATCATATGCTTGAAATGTTACTCTCTAACTCCTTCTTGTCAGTGTAGCTATTTTGCAGTACAAATTGAGAATCTGTTCATAAACACACTCCCTATCTTCTCTGGCTACAAAAAGACATTCAAGTTATATGAATGGAGGTGCCAGTTTAGGAAACTACTCTTAGATATAGAAATAACCCAAGTAAGCAAATGCGTCAAAGAATAAAAAGAGGAGAAGGCAGAGAAGACTGCACAAATCCAAGCTGACGCCACAGATGGGAGGCGCAGTGCCCTGGTTTATGCTGGTACCTATGACTCCTGGCACGGCCCCACTAACTCAAAATCTGCTCTAACCAAATTTGCCAAAGTCCCAGAAATACTACATCTAAAATCTGATTTGCTATTCTTTTGAAACGGAGTCAATAATTAACATATTCATACACATTTTTTTTCTTACCAATGTTATTTGTTACACACACGTTAAAGCAGGAGTCCTCAAACTATAGCCCATGGGCCACACGTAGCCCGCCTAGGACATCTTTCCGGCCTGAGTGTTTTTGCCGCCACTGCCTGTCCTGCTTAGCAGCCGACTCTTCCCGGGGCCCGCAGTCCAGCCCTCCAATGGTCTGAGGAACAGTGAACTGGCCCCCTGTTTAAAAAGTTTGAGGACCCCTGCGTTAAAGAGACCATAAGAGACGATCTCCACTGCAGCACACCTGTATTCCTACTGTACAGCTACCGCAGGTGAAAACCTGCAAGTCTGACTCCAGGAATGTTAGATACTTAGCCTCCAAGTGTTAGCCTTGGTGTTGTATTTCTTGAACACCAAGATTCCAGTCAATGTACACCAGTTACTTCAAGGAGAAAACTCACCTCTGCTGAATAGCAAAATTTACAGTAAGGTCAATAAAGGCTTATTTAATAAGAAAATAAAAAAAGGTTAATAAAGGCTAGTTGGTGATATTACACATTCCCTAGAGAGAGAGAACGGGGGAGTAAGGAGAAAGGGAGGGGTGGCAGTGCCTGTGCTCAAGGAGTAGGGCACCGGCCGCATATGCCAGAGGTGGCGGGTTCAAACCCAGCCCTGGCCAAAAACTGCAAAAACAAAAATAAAAACGAGAAAGGGAGGGGGAGAAGTATGGGGAGAGAGAAGGGAAAGTTTCTGCAGTGGACCTTCCCATCCTAAGTATTTGGGTCAGCATTTGGGGTGGGGGTGGGGGCCGCTCCTGCCAGTCTGGATAAACCAGACCACACAGCCCACCTCACCACACCTGAACCTGAGGGAAGAGGCCAGAACAGGTCTTGCTACATCTCTGGAATTTCTGAAACCTGTCTCTATTCCCCCCTCCTCCCACAGAGAGTAGTAGCAAACTGTCTAGGAAAAGAGCCTCATCTGCTAGAGAAAGTCAAAGAAAACACACTGAACTTAAGGTACTCCTGTTGTGGCTGAGCAGCTAAGGGGCAGCTGATCGTAGCCACCAGCTGGAAGGAAGTGCTCCCGGGAGCACAGCTTGGAGTGCAGCGGGGAGGCAGAAGGAACCTAAAATGCACCGCTGTTCCCCAAAAGGCTACTAACTACTGGAAACGACAGGTGAAAACCAAATCATGAGTGACCACATTTAAATGCAAAGGTGAGGGCAACTCAAGTGTTAAGCTAATAGGGGAGAAAACAGTGGCAGGGGTGACCACCTGATGATGGCGAGACTTATACATGATGTAACTTTTATATAAGGATGACTGAGACTTAGATATCATGGCAAATGCTGGCTACTCAGAGAGTGGGCAGGGGCACAGGTAACGTGTACATGAACTTGAGTGCATGCTCGTGTTTGTTACTCGAGGAACCTCACAGGGAACAGGACAAGTGGCATTCTTCCACACACTAATGAAATCCTCGATACCTCCCACATTCACAGAAAAGTCCGTTTCTCTCTCCTCCCTCTCACCCCCCACCACCACCCCAGCCATCCCTCCTTATTCAAAGGCATCAAGTACACTTTTGAATCACTCAAACAGCTATTAATCTATTCCTCTTCCTCCCTCCCTCCAGTAATTGTTTATAGAGGAAACGGTGTAGTTTAGAACATGAGTTGTCCGCATTGAGTGCAAACAAGAAGAGGGAGTCATTGTTATGAAACAAATAGACAATGAAAAATAACACACACAAAATTAAGATATAGAAGCTATTAGCTGAGACTGGCAAAGCTTCTGAGTATGTCAAGAATTCTACAGAACGTCAAGTACCACCTTCCCATTACTCCTGGAGGACAGGCTGAGTCACAGAGACAGGTGTGTGCCAGGTTCCCACCAGATCTCAATACAACGCAGTCCACAGCTGTGCAAACTGACCGGTGCCCAGCAGGGCATAGTGAACTGCAAGATGACAACAGCTTCACTTTCACATCTGCAGCTGTCACAGCTGCACAGGTGTGGGATCTGACCACCAAATATTTCTCACAAAGCATTGTAGAGATACAGAGAGGCAGAGCAAAGGAGAAGTATCAAAAATAGAAAACATCCATTAGTAAATGCATTAGTTAGGAGTCTATTAATATTTTCATAGGGGATTTTACATGCCACTATTTAGCAAGCATCAGTTTATAGAAATTTATACAGGAGATTTGTTTCTTCCCGCAGGGAAAAACTACGCCAACATTCTCAGTAACGCTGGAGGAAGAACGACAGTTAGATCAGTACCTTCTAACAGGTTGCACGTCAGATCAGCCACCCGAGGAGATTTTGGGATCCCATAAGTCCTGGGGATTCTGATTCAGTGAGACAAGAGCAATACCTAGATGTGTATATTTTATAAAAGCTCCTCCATCTGGCCCTGACTCTGTCTCTCATGACTAAGAACACTTTGGGCAATCGGTAGGATACCTACCAGTAGCTGTGTTCAAGCCCCACCCAATTCAAAAAAATGAAACACTTTCCAAATAATAAATATACCAAATAGTTGCTTGAAAAATAGCATTTTCTGAATAGCTGTTATATCACTACAGAAAAGCCAGTCACCTGCATAATATGACCAGACAGACATAGGGTATTTTGACAAGATCTGAAATCACTTTTTTCTTTTTTGGAGACAGTCTCAAGTTAGAGTGCCCGGGCATCAGCCAAGCTCACAGCACCCACAAACTCCTGGGCTCAAGCAATCCTCCTGCCTTAGCCTCCCAAGTAACTGGGACTACAGGTACCCACCAGAATGTCCGGCTAATTTTTCTATACTAGTAGAGATGGATTCTTTTTTTTTTAAATTGAGACAGAGTCTCACTTTGTCACCGTTGGTAGAGTATGGTGGCATCATAGCTCACAGCAACCTCACGCTCCTCAATTGCTTGGGCTCTAGCAATTCTCTTGCCCAGCCTCCCTAGTTACAGAGACTATAGGCCCTGCTACAATGCCTGGCTATTTTTTGTTTGTTTGTTTAGCAGGCCCGGGTCGGGTTGGAACCCATGTGGCCGGCGTCCTAACCACTGAGCTATGGGTGCCCAGCCTAGAGATGGGTTCTTGCTCTTGCTCAGGCTGGTGTCAAACTCCTGCACTCAAGTGGTCCTTCACCTTGCCCTCTCAGAGTGCTAGGATTACAGGCATGAGCCATTGTGCCCCAACCTTGAAATCAATTTTGTAAAAATTAACATATATAACTAAAATATTTAGAAGAGGAAGGTAGAGAGGGAATTGAAAAAACACCATAAGGGCAGGGAGGAATATTTTTCCTTCCTCTTCCCATATGAAAGTTTTTGTTCTTCTAAAACCCTTTTGTGCAGAAAGTGATGCCCTTCACAGAGTGACCTGTCTGTAAGACGGTATTACTTCACCATATCCACATGAAACAGGAGACTTGCCTGACACCTGGCACAGAATTGAGCAATAAGTATTTGCTATATCTGTGATGTTTGGCCTTAAAAATACACAGTAATCATTGCCTCTGAAGCCAAAGTCCATGTGTCATGACCCTCTCGATACCTGGTCATTTGCCCAGGCCTCTGGGCCAGAGATCACTGTACCTATCATAGGAGTTCCTACCACTTTCTCTAAATTTTCCTCTTCTCTAAGAGAAATAAAAGGGCACAAGTTACTTAAAATATAATGAAAAAATGTGTAAGACCAACTGGTCCATCAAAATTTCCCCAAGATCAATGCCTGTTTATAGAGGCAGCACACGATGCCTAATGGGATTATTAAAAGCTGGTTGAACTGGAAGGACAGACATGCTCAACTCTAGCAGTTACGGGAGAGACGACGGACTGTTACTTTCACACCTACTTTCCCCACCCGATTAAAGGACCTGCCAAAGACATCTTCAATGTAAGTGAAAAGGTGATTGCGAGCAAAATAAATTTAGTGTGTTCTCCATGGAGTTTTTATTTATTTCATTTTTTTTGAGACAGAGTCTCACCATGTCATCCTCGGTAGAGTGCCACAGCGTGACAGCTCACAGCAACCTCAAACGTTTTTGGGCTTAAGCCTGAGGTTCTCAACCTGTGGGTCACGACCCATAGAACTATATTAAAGGGCTGCAGCATTAGGAAGGTTGAGAACCACTGGAAAGTGATTCTCTTGCCTCAACCTCCCAAGTAGCTGGGACTATAGGTGCCCACCACAATGCCCGGCTATTGTTTGTTGCAGTTGTCGTTGTTTAGCTGGCCTGGGCTGGGTTCGAACCCACCAGCCTTGGTGTATGTGGCTGACACGGTAACCACTGTGCTACAGGCATCGAGCCTCAGAAGTATTTTTTTTTTATTTCTATGAATTAAGACACATAATTAAGAAGCAATCTCCAAGATAAAACCACTCCCACAAACAAGAGTAAAAACAAGACAACCATAACCCAATGGTCAGTTTTTTAACTGTATTAAGGAAAAAAAAACAAAAAGCTAAGATACTCCTTACAACTTGCCAAGAAAGAAGATGCGATAACATTTCAGATGCAAAGAAAAGAATCCTTCAGATTTAGGTGAGGAGAAAGAGGAGCTTGAAAGAAAATCTGCCCAAAGGAAATGATCACCCACAGTCCAGGACTAAGGCAAAACTCTGTTCTTGGAAGGAAGAAGAAAACTATTTCATGACATAAGTGATCTGAAAGAACCTGTCAACAAGACCCACATCTGAGGTGGTCACAACATAAGAAAGAGTTCATGAATGAGACTCACGCCCTTCCCCAAAAGATGTTAATGTTAGCAAAGTGTTGCAACTATTCCTAATATTAGCCCATTATTTTGAGAAGAACAAGAGCAACAAAAGAATTTCACAAAGGATTCTATTTATTACAATGATGGACTACAACTAATTCAAAAAGCTAAACTCTGCACCAAGTCTAGAAAAGAGGGCAGAAAGAGAGTTGCTAATATAAAATGTTAAAAATGAATTTAAATGGATGGTGCATCTTACAAGGGCACATGTGAAATTTACTAAGTGTAGAATATAAATGTCTTAACACAATAACTAAGAAAATGCCATGAAGGCTACGTTAACCAGTTTGATGAAAACATTTCAAAGTGTCTGTAAAACCAGCACATTGTACCCCATGATTGCATTAATGTACACAGCTATGATTTAATAAAAAAAAAAAAAAGAATTTAAATAATTTTACTACTATTGTTAATTGGAAAAAGAAGAAAACAGGCATTTCCTTTTTATATACATATATATATATATATAACACTATTTCAAAAGCATGTTGAGAAACAAAATTATAATATTAGAACAAATATATACATTTTCGAATCCTGTGGTGAGAGAATTTTAAAAATTATGTCTAATAATATTCCTGATATTCCAGTAGATATAGCTTCCTTCAGGCCCCGCGGTGCATGGCAATGTTTACTAGAGCATCTCAAAGGTAGGAAACAGCTACAGAGGGCTGAGACTAAAGTAGGTAGATCTCCCAACCGCCCTCAGCCGGTGAACCAGTCTCCAATCCTGAAACTTCATCCCACGTGCTGGGAAGTTAAAGCAGAAAGAGAGGAGGGTGCAATTCCACCTGGCCCCGCACACACACCACAGCTGGGGAGGACAGGTGGGCTAGGTGAGGGGCCACCCAGTGGAGGAGCCCAAGGTGCTAGTGTGAGGCTGAAGGGAGCAGCCAGGAGGAGGGAGTGGACGGGTCAGGTCCCGGGGCACCACCGGGCGCGCCTCCTGCCCTTCTCCCAGCTTTCCCTGGAGTCACTGCCGCAATATCAACATCCCAGTTGAGAAATTGGAGGAGATTATTGAGAAAGATTAAATATATTACAAATGGTACGTAAGCCAAATGCATAAAAGTGCAAAACTACCCGTAATAAGCACACACGCTTCTCAAAGCTTTTAGCAAGGCAAAAGCAAGAAAATGCAAAAACTGAAAGGATGGTGTAACACAAACGGTCCATTATATCTGGTAATTCATGTTTTGAAATATCTCAATAGATAGATAGAGAGAGAGATAGATAGATAGAAAGAATAACTTCCTAAGGCCTATTTTTAAAAAGTACCTTTGAATTTTACCTACCAAAAAAGAAAAATGCATGTATACAGACGAAACGTTAGCAGATAGTCCCAGATGTAACCAGTCTGCCCAAACCCAAAGGAAACAAACAGTATCACTATTACAGCAGGGCCATGCTTCAGAGCCAGTCCAGGTCTGGATCCTTCTCCCATGAGGCATGTGACTCGGGGAAACATGCCCAGCCTCTTAGCACCTCAGCTTCTGCCTACGCAAAATAAGAATGATGCTGTCTAACTGGCAGGGATCCTGAGAGGATTAAATGAGATAAAGTGCATAAAAGTGACTGCCCTAATGTGTACTGGGTGTTCAAAAATGCTAACTCTAATGAACTCAAAGAATTTCAAAATGTTGCAAGGAAATTCAAGAATAAGACACTGAGGATGGAAGAGGCAGCAGGTAAGCAGGGGGGTGATACATTAGGTAAAGATTAAAAATTATTGGTTTTCAGGTGAGGTGGAGTTTATAAGTGTATATTAATTTACTACTAAACAAATAAAACACAGGGGGCAAGTATAAACCAAGGTCTATGATAAATCAAATTTTGAATTATGTGTGCCTGAGTTCCAGAAGGTATGGGGAGGGACTTAGCTATGTTTCAGTAATGCCAAGAAAGCAAATGAAATTTCCTAGTCAGTGTAACCAACTCAAGTTGACAAACCTGTACTGATTGTTCACTATAATTATGAGACCCTGTGCTTTGTATCAGATATTAGAAATAAATAAAAAATACAGTTCCTGTACCTAAGGGATTTGCTGTCTGGTGTAGGAGAGACACTGCCACACCATGAGCACCCTTCAGCTGAGGGCCAACAGAAGGAGTGGGGTACAGGACAGGAAGGGGGTCTTGAGCAAGCAGCACCCCCATGCAGTCTAAGGGGAGAGAAGGAGAAAAAGAGAGATCAGGCCAGAGGAGCGGATGTGCACAATACAGGGCCCTGGATCAGCCAGGTGTGCTCAGGAACAACTGAGAAAACATGAGCAGAGCAATGGGGAGTAAGCCAAGAACATTCGGCAGGTGTGGAGATTTGAATTTACAGAACTTCATTCCATTAATCAGGTGGGTCTGAGAACAATGAGAGGAGAATGTGGGCAAAGGCCAGGTGAGAGGCTCTTTCAGGAAGGCAGACTGAGGGAAACGAAGGCCGGAACCCGGCATGCTGCTAGAGACCCAAAGCAGGCAGCAGGGAGGAGGGACAATGGGGGCCCGGAGCACAAAGGAGAGCTGCAGAGACTGTCCTGCAACAGTTACCTATCGTTTTGTTCATTCATTTATTTATTTTAATTGACAATAAATGTACATAATTGTGGTGTATGACATGATGTTTTGACATATATATAAATCAAATGAATTAACATATTAATTATCTCACATACTTATTTGTGTGTTGGTGAGAATGTTTAAAATCTCTCAGCAATTTTCAAGAATCTACAAGGTCTGAGAATTATGTCTGCAAACTTGCCACCATGCACTTATGTTGGCAGCACTGTGCAAATAAGTTGGTCAGGTTTCATAACCTTGATCTATCAGGGCCTCACGGTTTTGTTCATGTTGACGTGTGGTGGTATCTTGCTGAGTGATGGTCATTATTGTTGTGTTGTGTTTTTGTGTGCAGACACGAGAATGTCAGAGATTGAATGAGGGCAATGAACAAACATTCGTAAGTTTCATGTTAAACTTGGCAAGAGTGGAAGTGAAATCAGGGACATGTTAGTCCAAGTTTATGGGGATAATGCCATGAAGAAAACCATGGAGTAAAAGTGAATTAAATGCTTTCTTTAGGGGAGTGAAAGCATGGCTGATGAAGAGAAGTTGGGCAAGGCTGGGCGTGATGGTTCATGCTTGTAATCCTAGCACTCTAAGATGCCAAAGAGAGTGGATTGTTTAAGCTCACAAGTTCCCGACCAGCCTGAGCAAAAGTGAGACCCCCACCTCTAAAAATAGCTGGGCGTTATGGCAGGCACCTATAGTCCCAGCTACTTGAGAGGCAGAGGCAAAAGGATCACTTGAGCCCAAGAATTTGAGGTTGCTATGAGCTATGACACCGCAACACACTACCAAGGGTGATGAAGTGAGACTCTGTCTCAAAAAAAAAGAGAGAGAGAGAAAGAAGTTGGGGCAGCCAGAAGCAGAAATCATGAAAACACTGCAAAAATTCATCAAACTGTGCATTGAAAGTACTGGCTGACTGTGAGAAGAATAGCAGACCAAGTAAACAATAGAGGAAACAGTTAAGAAAATCTTAACTGAAAATCTTGGCAAACAACTCAAGGCTCTTGCATCACAACAATGCACCAGATCACACAGCACTGTCTATGAAGGCATTTTTTTTTTTAGCCAGTAAACAAATAACTATATTAGAAAACCCTCCCTACTCACCCGATCTGGCCCCTAATGACTTTTTTCTTTACACCTGAAGATAAAGGAAATATTGAAAGGAAGACATTTTGATAACATTCAGTACATCAAAGGCAGATGACAGCTTTGACAGCCATTCCAAAAACTGAGTTCCAAACTTGCTTTTGAAGGGTAGACTAGGTGCTCGTCTGTGCATAGCTTCACATAGGGAGTAAGTCAAGGGTGACCACAGTGATATTCATCACTGAGGTATGTATCACGTTTTTGAGGATGAATTCACAAACTTAACTGTCAGACCTTGAAATACATTGTTACTAACTACAGTCATCACGTTGTACACCAGATTTCCTGAGCTCATTTCTCCTCTCTACATGAACTTTAGTATTCATTGACCAACATTTCCTTAATTCTTCCTTGTGTTTTTTAATAGCTTACCCACCGTCCTAAATGCAGAAGTTGTCTGCAAGGCTCCAGCTTTTGGTGTTATTGACTGGTTGTGAGGAGGTGGGACAGGTGGTGGAGGTTGCACAGAACATCTCTAAATTTTAAGTGCACGGAGTCTCCGGAGAACTTGTTAAGATGCAGATTCTAATTCAGTAGGTCAGGGTTGGTGCCTGAAACTCAGCATTTCTAACAAGCTCAAGTGACACTGATGTTATCATGAACCACACTTTGAGAAGTATCTGAGAACACCAGGAATCAGAGAAAAGGAAAACAGAAGGCAGGCAAGCGTAAGGGTTCACTGTGTGACACAAGATGACTGGGGGTCACTGACATTGGAGGCATGAGTCTGGTGCTCTGCCTCGAGCTACAGAATTGACAGCAACTCGTGCATACATAGTACAAAAAGATGGAATTAGATTACCTGGAGAAACTGTGTAATGTCAAGGCTGAACAACGAGTGTCCCGTTTTTCCTGAATGGACAATGAAAATCTCCCAGAAACTGGTACTGACTGACACTCGGATCATTCAGGCTCCGCCCTACTCAGAAATGGCCTCCTTCTCACACATCTCTTAGGTGAATTAAATAAAATCAAACCAGTCTAACATTTCTTCCCCATGCAAGTGACGTGATGAATTTAGTATCTCTGAGGGTGCTAACGGGCAGCAAAGGAGGTGTTCACAAAACCTTTGGTAGGTCCTTGGAAGGATTCTTCATCAGAACCAGATTTCTAAAACAGCTATCTATACCTCTCTCTACTGCTGTGAGTTACAGGTTTTCCTAAAGTTCTGCCAGGTAAGCTTGGAATAAATGTCCAAAAGAGTAAACTGCTCATTGTTTTTATGCTTCTGACTATGGATGGACATTTCTTTTCTCGACTTTAGGTCTACACATTTCTACTCTAGAATTTACGCTACCCCTTACTGTGTAACTACTCCGTCTCCGTTCTAGACAATAAACTCTCTGAAAGTAGGAGTTCTTTTCTTTCTCTGTATTCTTAGAGAATACAACAGTGCCATGAATCCAGTGCAGGCTCAAAAGTGCTTGTTTAGGGAATGCTGTTTCCTTATCTTAGCTTTTCTTGGTGGAAAATTACCCTTGAGGAGTGTTTCTCTTTTGCCTTTAACATCAACCCAGCTTCTGAGCCCAGCACTGAGGCACTGGTGGCTGTAACAATCCATTGTTGGAACCAAGAACAGCCAGAAGACTGTCTCCAGGCAGTCTGGTTCTAACTGATCAGATAATCCCTGGCACTAAGGTATTCGACTTACTCCATTTGACTTCTTAGACGTCAAATCAATGGTGATCTGGGAAAGAAACATCTGGAAACAACCATCCAGTCCTGGATGACTGGTCCACTTAATTCTAAAACTTCCCTCAACTTTTTGAACCCAACTCTTTTAGGCAGAATGTTAGTGCAGAAATGGCTTCCCTCTTAAGGCAAAAACTTAAAAGAGCCACAGTTATATTCTCACAGTTGACACTGTGTAGATATGTTTATTATGTAATCTATACATTTTTCTAAGTCTTAGTAACTATGACTAGATTCTATAATTAAGTGTTAAAAACTCTTTTATATCTATTAAAATATAAAAAAAACCATTTAAAGATACTTTTGAAGTCTTTTGGGATTGAAGAGCTCAACTCTATATTTTTCCAAATTTCAGCATTAGCAAATATTGTTTACATAATCAACAAAACTTTTTTAACAATTGTGCCTGTCACTGTTAATAATCAATCCAGACTGGCTCGGCGCCTGTGGCTCAAATGGCTAAGGCGCCAGCCACGTACACCTAAGGTGGCGGGTTCCAGTCCAGCCCGGGCCCGCCAAACAACAATGACGGCTGCAACCAAAAAATAGCTGGGCATTGTGGTGGGCGCCTGTGGTCCCAGCTAGTTGGGAGGCTGAGGCAGGAGACTCGCTTGAGCCCAGGAGTTGGAGGTTGCAGTGAGCTGAGATGCCACGGCACTCTACCCAGGGGGATAGCTTGAGGCTCCTGTCTCAAAAAAAAAAAAAAAAATCAATCCAGACTGAACAAAAACATGACTTTGTATCGTATACACCTTCTTACTGAAAGTCTAAATTCTTTTTCACATAAAATACCTAAGACAATGTGACACTCACTTTCTACTTTCTCCAGCAGGAGTGTCCAATCTTTTTCTTTTCTGCCACACATTGGAACATAAGAATTGTCTCTGGCCACACGTTAAACACACAAACCCTAACAAAAAAAAGTCGATGAGCAAAAAAAGGCCCCCCATGCATACTTTTCTTGGTACTGGACACCACAGATAAGCAAAAATAGTCCATACATTATCTGCATGCAGCTGCAGGTTGGACTGCCCTGCTAGAGAATTCAAAACACTTGGCACTTCCTTCTGTTCTAAGGACAGTGTTAGGATTAATGAGATGTTGGTGAGAAAATTGTCTTCTCTATGCAACACTGCTCTCTGCAAGAATACCAAAGGAGTTTGAGACCAGCCTGAGCAAGAGCAAGACCCTGTCTCTACTAAAAAATAGAAAAACTAGGGTGGCGCCTGTGGCTTAGAAGGGTAGGGCACCAACCCCCATATGCTGGAGGTAGCAGGTTCAAACCCAATCCCCACCAAAAAAAAAAAAAAATAGAAAAACTAGGTGGGGATGGTAGCACTTGCCTATAGTCTCAACTAGTCAGGAGGCTGAGACAGGAGGATCACTTAAACCCAAGAGTTTGAGGTTGCTGTGAGCTATGATGACACCATGGCACTCTAGCCTTGGCAACAGAGTGAGCCACTATCTCAAAAAAAAAAAAACAAAACCCCTAGCTAATGTCAAATCTGTTTGCAAGAAATAGTATGAAAATTCTATACCTAGGTTTCTCTCACCTTCTCTCCATCATGACAGGGACCCACTTCTAAACCTATGGAAGTGCTCTAAACTTTCTCTTTGTCCTTACTAAATAAAATTTCTCTTTGTTAAAACAAAAAATTTCTCTTTGTTATGCTGGAAAAAAAAATCTACATCTAGGCTCAGCACCTGTGGCCCAATCGGCTAAGGCGCCAGCCACATACACCTAAGGTGGCGGGTTCAAATCCCCAGCCTGGGCCCGCTAAACAACAATGATGGCTGCAACCAAAAAATGGCCGGGCGTTGTGGTGGGCACCTGTGGTCCCAGCTACTTGGGAGGCAGAGGCAGGAGACTCGCTTAAGCCCAGGAGTTGGAGGTTGCTATGAGCTGTGATGCCATGACACTCTACCCAGGGGGATAGCTTGAGGCTCTGTCTCAAAAAAAAAAAAAATCTACATCTAGAAAATTCAGATCTCAAACTATACATTTTGTCAATTTCTGTAAGTTACTATAATCAAGAAAATTATCAGACAGCGCCTATGGCTCAGTGGGCACCAACCCCATATATTGACGGTGGCAGGTTCAAACTTGGCCCTGGCCAAACTGCAACAAAAAATTAGCAGAGTATTGTGGTGAGCACCTGTAGTCCCAGCTACTCGGGAGGCTGAGGCAAGAGAATGCCCTAAGCCCAGGAGTTGGAGGTTGCTGTGAGCTGAGTGACACCACAGCACTCTACCAAGGGTGATAGAGTGAGACTCTGTCTCTATAAAAAAAATAAAATTAAAGAGAAATAAAAAAGTTATCTTTTTGCCTGTATCTTAAGGATGAATAATTAATATACAAAGTTTTTTTATGTGTCAACAATATTACTAAACAAAATGGACCTGAATGTATTCTTTAAAAATAAAGACGAGGCTTGGTACCTATGGCTCAAGTGGCTAAGGCGCCAGCCACATACACCTAACGTGGCGGGTTCGAATCCAGCCCGGGCCCACCAAACAACAATGACAGCTGCAACCAAAAAATAGCAGGGCGTTGTGGAGGGCGCCTGTGGTCCCAGCTACTTGGGAGACTGAGGCAGGAGACTCGCTTGAGCCCAGGAGGTGGAGGTTGCTGTGAGCTGTGATGCCACAGCACTCTACCCAGGGGGAAAGCTTGAGGCTCTGTCTCAAATAATTAAATAAATAAAGACGAGGTTTAGAATAGCCTACATTTCCCTACCTCCCATGCCCACCCATTTGCTTCCTCTGGTTTCCTATACGAGATACAACACAGCCCACTGCATGAACATTTTAGACTACTAACATGGTAGTGGTTTAACTATTAATACAGTTAATTTTCTTTTTTTTTTTTCAGTTAATTTTCTATTAGGACAAAAGAACTCTCCACACACACATACTATACACACACATATATAAACTAATAAAATTGTTCAATCATTATCAAATAAAATCTGAATTTTCATAGCATTCAAATATAACAGTAGTATACCAGACATAAGAAATTCATATATGTGCATTCTTAAGCTTACTGAAAATAATCTTATATATATATATATATATATATATTTTTTTTTTTTGGAGACAGAGCCTCAAGCTGTCCCCCTGGGTAGAATGCCAAGGGAACACAGCTCACAGCAACCTCCAACTCCTGGGCTCAAGCGAGTCTCCTGCCTCAGCCTCCCAAGTAGCTGGGACCACAGGCGCCCGCCACAATGCCCGACTATTTTTTGGTTGCAGCAGTCATTGTTGTTTTGGCTGGCCCAGGCTGGATTCGAACCCGCCACCTTAGGTGTATGTGGCTGGTGCCTTAGCCGCTTGAGCCACAGGCGCCGAGCCAATATATTTTATCCATAGAAGCTCCAAGTCACTTTACACATTCAAATATATATATATATATATATATATATATATATATGCATATATATAAAACACATACATCTATAAAATCACTAATAAATATTTATTAATCTCCTATACTCCATCTTTAACATGCATACCTTGGAAAGCAAATTCATGTTTGGCATTACAAACAGCAAGGCAAATTTGCGTTACTATGTGGAGTTGATGACTATAGCTTTACTTTCACACTTTGTAATGCTATAATCCTACCCTGGTTAAGCAAATTCTATCTTCAGTTACCCTTAGTATCCCCAAATTATTCAATTGCGTAACACAAATTTTAATTTATTCAATTAAAAACTGCTCCTCCGTTTGGTTTCCACAATGACCAAGACTAGAAGTCACTTGAAGCTGCCCCTGTTAGCAGAAACTGTGTCTTCCGAAATTTAATAACTCTGAAAGAAATTCTGTCCTTGGCACATAAGTAGGCACTCAGTATATGAGCTGAAGTGATGAATGCTGAACCAAGACTACGTTTTTACTGAAACACCAACAGGACTGAGAAAAAAACATTAAGATCCATCATTATGGAGCTCAGCTTCCTTCAATCACTCCATGCCCGTCTCTCAGAGGCACAGGGAAAATTCCAGAAATAAAGCATAGAAGTTGTCTCTCATGGCCCCAGCTTCAAAAAAAGTGCTCAAACTCAAAGAATCCTAAGAAGTTCTGCAACCAGTACACACAGGAATATTCTCTTTAGGATGTGAGTGAACATAGTTAAGGGCCCCCAAACTACCACTTTCTGGGACAACTAAATTGTAAATGAAGTAGCGAGGAATCTTCATCCCTAATCAATGCAATGAAGGTCAAATCCCATTATGACTTGAAAGATTGTTGTTCAATAGTTTTTATATCAGTATTACTTAAAATTAAAGAAAAGCAATTGCCAAAAGTTTTTAATGCAGTTTTAGTTGCATTAGAAATTGTTACAAAAGCAATTATGGTAAGTGGATTTCCTCCTAACCATATAGAAGCCTCAAACCTTAATATTCAAACACATAGTAAACCGAAATTGATCTCCAGAAGACTAAGCTCCACAAAGTACTATCGTGTGCAGAAATAACAAACACACTCTAATTATGTATCTTTCAGATTTTCTTCAGTGGCATACAATCATTATCTCCCCCAAATAAACAAACCAAAGTTTCTATTAAAAAATTCCAACTGTAAAGCCTTGTAAACTACATCTGTTGATTACTCTTCTGAAAGAAATAAATATATCCTTGGATGAATATCTCAATGTGTCTTTCTCAATATGCTAACAGGGAAACAACTCATTCTGAAGTTTGAACGGTCTCCATTTTTACAATTAATTTCATTTCAGCCCCGTTGCTGACAGCAATTCTTAAAACAACTTGACATTTGTCCATCTGTATAAATATGCCTGAGCTAAAAAAAATGCACAATGCTTATCTTAACTTGATTAATCATTTTATTTTCCACAAGAAAAGTGTACTTACTATCAAGGAGGCAGAAAAGTTAAGTCCTAATTGAATCTACATCAAAAGGAAAAGGAAGGGAAAACTTTCCATTTAAATCAGTTGAAAGCTTTAATTATGCAACTGACCTGAGAAAATGAAACTTGGAGATACTATTCCTGGGGACATTTGCATCTTTCCTCAGAAAGCCCTGGTCGGATCTTTCATGGCACTAACTTCCAACCCTTTGCTGCCTTCTCAGCCACTATGGATCAGGCTGCATATTAATGAGCAAAAAGCAGCCAAATACAGGAAACTCAGCCAAGAACACTAGGGCAGACAAGAAAAGGGCTCACTATTTTCAAGAAAACATCTTTGAAGAGTTCTGGGCTCCCAGAAGTTAGGCCAAAACACAGAGAAACTGCCTTTGGATGAGGATAAATAAGTTTGTGCTTTGCCCACAGGAGATGGTCAAAGACTTTGCTTCTTTCTTCTTTTTTTTGGTACCATCTGTATTAATAAAGTTAAATCTGGGTTACAGCAGATTCATCCTTACATTAGACTTACTTGATTTGTCTAGAGATACAACAAAACTCATAGCATTAGGAATTGAGAATTTAAAGGAAATTTATTTTATAATGGCCATTTGGAAACGCCATCAAATTACTTCCTTTCTTTACCTACTCCTGGGAGCAGTTATGGATATTCCCTAAAAATATCTTAAGGATAAAACACGTTATCTAAAAACCTGAAAATACGGCATAAAGTATATTTCCTGGCTTGGTGCCTGTGGCTCAAGCAACTAAGGCGCCAGCCACATACACCTAAGGTGGCGGGTTCGAATCCCCAGCCCGGGCCCGCCAAACAACGATGGCTGCAACCAAAAAATGGCTGGGTGTTGCGGCGGGCACCTGTAGTCCCAGCTACTTGGGAGGCAGAGGCAGGAGACTAGCTTGAGCCCAGGAGTTGGAGGTGACTGTGAGCTGTGATGTCATAGCACTCTATCCAGGGGGATAGCTTGAGGCTCCATCTCAAAAAAAAAAAAAAGTATATTTCCTTTACCACAAAATTAATAATACCCATATAATGACTTCTACTGATTAAAACATGGATATATACAAGTTTTTTTGTCCTGATATAATATTTTTAATAGGTAGCTATTTTTTAAGAAATTCAGCTTTTTGTCCAAAAAAAAATTATATATTTCCTCAAAATACTCACTAAAGTTCTATCAGCAGCTCAAAATTCTCATCATTTTATTGCACACACTGTAACTTCACAGAGAATAGCAAACAGGCCCTGACTTTGAACCTTCTGAGTTAACTGTGCAAACTGGTGAAGCACTGTGCCTTTCTGTGACCTTTCTCCCCTTCTAAATGGTCTTACTGTTTCTCTCTTACAGCATTTTGGTGCTCATCCTGTTTGTACCCTCCATTAGCTAGAAAGTAAAAGGAAACTAATATTCTGACGTTTTGGCTGGAGCACCAAACTTGCTCTGTAATTTCTTAATATTTCTTTAGGATTTTCATAGCATGTATTAAAATCCCTAGCATGCAGCAGGCATTCAAAAATACTGCTGCATGTTGTACAGTACAGCTTTGGAAGTTACATGTGAATTTTCTTCCACCTCTGAGACAGCAAGACCAACCTCCCCTGCCTCAGCCTACTCAAGGATGAGGAGGATAAAGACCTTTATAATGATTCTCTTCTACTTAAGGCATAGTAAATACACTATCCTCATGATTTTCTTAACATTTTCTTTCCTCTAGTTTACTGTATCATAAGAATACAGTATATACTATAATATGTGAAACACTCAAAATGTATGTTCCTTAACCATTTTATCTTATTGGTAGGGCTTCCAGTCAAAAGAAGACTATTAGTTGTTAAGTTTGGGGGGAATCAAAACTTATATGTAGATCTCATTATGCAGGAGTCAGTACACCTAAAACCCTCTGTCGTTCAAGGGTCAACTGTTTCTATTTATTGGCTGGTAAAACCAAAGTGACCTTCAGTCTTAAGACCATTCAAGGCTCGGCACCT
>CAUYQV010139782.1:0-46897 GCA_963574575.1 Galagoides demidoff | reverse complement strand
TAGCAACCTCTAACTTCTGGGCTCAAGCGAGTCTCCTGCCTCAGCCTCCCAAGTAGCTGGGACCACAGGCACCCGCCACAACACCCGGCCATTTTTTGGTTGCAGCCATCATTGTTGTTTGGCGGGCCTGGGCTGGGGATTTGAACCCACCACTTTAGGTGTACATGGCTGGCACCTTAGCCGATTGAGCCACAGGCACCGAGCCGCAAAAAACATATTCTAATCAAGGTCAGCTAAGCTTTGAGCCCTTCTGTGTTTCTTCATTGCCCCCAGAATGAAGTTCAAACTTCTCAGCTGCATACACAAGGCTCTTTCACACCTGGCCTTGCCCTTCAAGCCCTCCTCCCTCTCACCTGTTGGGCTGCTTTCCTCTGGGCTAACTCTCTCTCAGCCATTCTCTAGACCAGCCACGCTCTCTTACACCTCCATTACTCAGCCTTCATCTCTGCCTCTGAGAACACCTGTCCCCTCTGTGTCAATGGGCCAGTCCAGTGCTCAGCTCAAATGATATTCCTGCTTGTGTCTCCTGCCTCTCCCTGCCCCAGGGAAGTTGGCGCTCCTTCTCTGATGCTCTCCTGCCATTCTGGGAGCTCTGGAAGCCCAGGAGTTACATGTAACTCACACTGCATCCTCAGAACCCACCCTAGGACTGCCACATGTAATATCTCAAGGCACATTTGTAGGACATGGTGACCCCTTGCCATCCATTCAGCATTGCCCTCTGAGTTTTCCTTGGTAGCCTATGTGGTCCCAGGGAACAGCTGCAAGCCCAGCAGTACGAATGGAACCAGCTTTAGACAGAAGACAGCCCTGAGAACACACACTCTCAGGACCCAGTAGAGGAGCTGGATTAGCCCTACCTGTAGCAAGTTTCATTCCCATAAAGCCATAAAATTCCCTCAATTAGCTTGAGTTGGGTTTTCTATTACCTGCAATCCAGAGCATCAAGAATAAGGGAATAAATGAAAATATGAGCACAATGACTCCCCCCCAAAACTTTCTTAACCCAACTGATAGTTGTAGGGTATGTGTTTGCTTCCCCTTGCCTTTCTGTGCTTGGAAGAAAAAGTGGGCCTTCTATCCAAAGCTAACAACCTCCTTTCCTTCTCCAGAAACTGGTTCCATCAATTAGCTTATATTCTCTCTTGTGTCTTTGATCTTTCCCTATCCAGTGGCTTCCTCTTCCCTACCTTCAAATAATCTCAGGCCTCCCTTATCCTATAAAGCTTTCTTGGCACCTCCTGAAGTGGCAGCCCCCCTCCCCCCGCACTTCCTTCCTCCCCCTCCAGCCCTCTCTAGAGGCTGAGCCCTCCACACAGGCATACTCAACAGGGGCCATGATGACCCAGTTACAGATGGCCTTCCCAGATATGCTATGACCCTGGTCCCTACTGTGTGTTCTATGTGAGGTGTGGCCCCCAGCTCCAAAGTTCAGTTATCAGGGTGTCAGGACTGGCCACCAAGTTTCTCAGGGCTCATGGTCACCTGCAGCCAGAAGATTTCCTGGAGTAAGAATTGCCCTGTTTTCAAGAGGCAGCTCCCTCAGCCAGGAAGTAACTGTGGGGACAGCATCAGACACTAATCCTGTCTTAACCGCCCCTAGTCCTTCCAGCCAGGTGGGGACGTGGCAGTGTCTCAGACTGGGTCTAAGGGTGCAGTGAAGAGCCAAGAGGGGCTGGAAGGATCTCCGGGGCCTTGGGGCCCAGGCCAGGAAGCAGCTCACAGTGGGAAAGTGGAGACGCCTCCTGGTCTCCTATTTCCCGAGCACAGTGCCTGAGAGGAGGCTGCCAGCACTGTGCTCACAAGTTCCAGCCCCTCGGGTAAGAGAGGCAAAGGACTCTCTCTTGGAAATGTGATGTGTTTAAGCTCTTAGCTTTTTCTCCAAGTATGTTCCTTTTTCTCCTGTAGATTAAGCCTGATTCCTGCAGGAAATGTCAGACCAATGACTAAGGCTAAGCTGCAGACCACAAGAAAAAGGTGTCTTTGCCCAGAGCAGATTTTTAAATCAGAGTGAGGGAGTAAAGGGAGATAATCCTAAGAAATCCCAAGAGTGTGGGGGACAAGATCAAAGTCAGAGGTCCAGTGGTTCCTTTGCCTGTAGATCTTCTGGGCCAACACTTCCCCTGGTGTGGTGTTCCCTTTTTATTAAGTGGAACCTTTTCCCCAGCATAGTCAAAGGAACCAGAAGATACAGGTAACTTCCCACCTATGAAGCAAAAGGCAGCCCAGGAAAGGGAGGGGAAATGCCCAAGTGAGGAGTGGGCAGGAGCAGAGACAAGTCTGGGACAGGAGAGGAGGCATCAGATGCTGGGTTGTTAGGCAGACCAGACACCAAGCCTGAAAGCCCACCCTACTCCCCCACCAGTCTCATAAAAGCATAAACAGTTCCATGGTGTCCCACACACTGCTTCTGGGCTGCTTCTGCCCTGCTTCTGCCTTGAAAAGGCTGAGCCAGAAATGGCCCACACCCCCCATACCCTGAACTACCCCTCCCCCCGCCCTACGAAGCCACACCCCCTCAGGTACTGCAGAAATGCACACACCCACGCTGCTTTGTGGTACAGTTTTATACCGAAATACATTCAAGCAGATCCAAAAAGGGGTTGAGAGAGAAATGGCAAAAGGGGGGTGATCCCAGGGTCATCGTTGGCAACTCTTGGAGTACGCGTGAATCTGTCTGTCTGCCCGCCCTGACCGCACAGTCAGGCCGTGGAGGTCTGCAGGAGCTCAGCTGAGCTGGGCGGAGGAGGTAGGCCAGTCCTGGCCGGGAGGTCATCCTATGTTCCCTCCACCAGGGAAGGGCTTCACCAGCTTCATGGCAGCATAGTTCTAGAGGGAGGGAGGGAGCAGACAGGGACACTTGTGACCCATCAAGGCAGGCAAAGTTGGAGTAGAGTATGGGGCTGAGCTGCCAGGAGGCAGGGGCTAGGGAAAGAGACCCATCACTCCTCAATCCGCCTGCACTGTGCCCTCACCAGCCACCACCCTACCTAGTACTCTTGCCAATCAGGCAAGCTGAGCCCTCTACTCGCAACATCCCACCAGGAGACAAGGTCCCCAATCACTCTGCCTTCTCCTCCACCAATCTGAACACGTTCCCATGTTCCAACTGACTGCCAAGAAGACTCTGAATCCCAGGCCTTGACCTCTCCCATTAGACAGGCACTGAAGGCAGAGCCACAATTCTCCCCTACCCCATAGGAACCCAGGGCTCCCGGATCACCACATCCCTGTCCAGAAAGTAGAGAATTGGGGATGGGCTGCACAGGATGGCCCATGATGCTGACCGGCACAGAGATGGGTCACCCTTGATTAAGCCCTGCCTGGGCAGAACTGACAGGAACCCCCCACACACACCTCTCCTCCGCAAAACCATGAAAACACACACAACACAATACAGGGCTCCTAATTGGGACAGTATGTTCCCTGGTGCTGGCTCGGGAAAGCCAACTCTGGAAAGAAAGCCGGCCCTTCTTCGCCGCCAAATCGCCTCCTGCCGCCCCACACTGGCCCTGCTCCCACCTGGCTTTGAGGGGGGAACCAGCAGAAATCAGACAGGCTGCCCTCCTGCCCCCCTCCTAGGGGGATTTCAAAAAGGTGGGGGATTAGGCCAACTGGAGGGGAGCAGCCCGGCCGTGGGCCCCTCTTCACTAGGCCCTAGCTTTGGGAGATGCAACTGGCCTTCTGCCCCACAGCCTGAAAGCCAGGTGAGGGTCATGGGGCTTGGCCCTGGTCAAGGGGCTTGGCCCTGATTGGTCTGGTACCAGTCAGGTGATTGAGTGACATGAGAGAAGGAGGCAGGATTTGCCTAATTGGCAGCAAAGGCCCACAAGCAAAATCAATGCGCAGCTTCAGAGCCAGGCTACCCACTTCATCCCTGGACCCCTGCCTAGCATCCAACGCCCACACACCAGCTCTAAGAGTGGGGAGAGGAGAGATAAGGCCAAAATTTAAAGAGGACTATCTCCAGGAGAACTCAAAGGACAGTGAAATCACTGCTGGAGCCCAGACGACAGGGTATTTCTCTGACCAGTGGCCCCCAAAATGCTACTCTGCTGGTCCCCACAGGGCCTGGGGCTGAGGCTGCCCCAGGAATGAGGAAGGGCCACAGGCTGAAGGTGACTGGAAATCTTCCCTTATTCCCCTAGTCAGGCCCCTAGAGATCACGCAGGGCAGGTGTAGGTGGCTGGGGCTGGGGGCAGCCACAGAAAGAGCAGTGGTGATACCACTGGGGATCTGCTCTTCAAGAGGAGGCTGGCGTAATGTGCAGCCCCCCAGGAAAGGCAAACGTGTTCCCCTAACAACAGTCACAGCTACCGAAGGCCAGAGCCCACCCTGCACATCCCCTTCCATGCGAACAGGAAGGCACCTGACAAGGTCACACAGAAAGTCACAGGTGGAGCCAACACTCCTGACAGCAGCTGCAGAGCTCTGTCTGCACAACTGTGGCTCTGCAAGTGTCACGTGCTCACATGCCAGCTCTCCCTCGGCAGGCTCGGGCCAGCCTAAGACTGCATTTCTAGCAAGCCCCCTGGTGATGAGATGCTGCTGGCCCTCAGACCGCACCTTAAGGAACAAGGTCTACATGGACTCTCCTCTTAGAAACTTTCCAAGCTCCATAATGGAGCATTTGATCATACAGGTGGTTTTCCTCATTCTCTGGTTTCAATGTCTCCCTGGGGGACTGAGAACTCCCCAATGGCATGAGCCATATCATCATCCCTTCCTGCCCGTAGCTCACACTTATCTCCCAGACACACTTCCACGCTTAATACAGTCTCCCTGCTAACTAAATGCTAGCCAGCCTCACCCTAGAGAGGAGAGGGGAGCCCAAGGCAGGCCAGAAGAAGGGAAGAACCACAAGGCAGAAGTCCTAGGGCCTGATCCCAGACCTCGAGCCACCACAGGTGACAGCTTATGCCCCAGCATACCACACTTGCCCCCACCCTTCCATGGCCCTGTATCTAACCTTGTAATCTTCCTTTGTTTAAAGAGGCCTCTCCAAATAGTACACATTTCAGATCTCCACAGCCTGAATCTACCCCTGGACTGCAGTCATATTTTGCCCATTGACCGCAGCTCTTCTGGCTGAGCCTCAGAAATGTCGGCGCAGAGTCTCAGGTGGCTGTAGCCAGTGTAGAAAGCCTGGCCTATTGCCAGATGGAACCTGGACTTCCAAACCAGATAGACCTTTCTGCTGCTTCCCACGGCCTATGCTGTTAGGAACTGCATGGATGATTTGCAGTTTTAACACCCTTCCTCCTCTGAGGCACACTCTGAGGCATCATGAGCTGCAGTGGGAGAAGGGTCTCCCTCCCTTCCTCATCCAGAAAATTCTTAGATCGAACTGCTCACCTAGGAGTAGTTTCCTGAGCAACCTGTCTGTTGGGGGATGATGCTCTAGGTTGGTGGCCTGGTGCTGTCCAGGACTGAGGCCCCCAGCGGGAAGCTTAGTGAGTCTTGGACTGGGACCTGCACAGATTGCTGTGCAGCTAGAGCCAGTCCCTTTCCCTCTCTGGTCTTATGTCTTTGCTATTAAAGTCAGGGTAACAGGGGCTAATTACACCACTCTGTCCACTTGCATATTGGTTTGAAATTTTCATATTAAAAAGGTTTTAAGTTTTTTAAAGAACATTAGAAATCAGGTATCAGTCTGACAGCACTGTGATCTTTTCAAGGTCTGAAGTACAGAGACTCCGGGAGCTGAAGCTTCTTTAGAGTTCCATGATGAGTTATGAGGGCTAGGGAGACACAGGC
The DNA here is from genome assembly GCA_963574575.1 of Galagoides demidoff. Taxonomy (NCBI): domain Eukaryota; kingdom Metazoa; phylum Chordata; class Mammalia; order Primates; family Galagidae; genus Galagoides; species Galagoides demidoff. The sequence goes on along the minus strand of CAUYQV010139782.1, from coordinate 41,140 downwards.
AGGGACCCCCAGAGCAGGGGGCACAGCTACTATCTCTGATACGGCCCTGGCAAGCTCTTTGCCTTGCATCAGCCGCCCTCCCAAGTAAAAGGGAACCTGAACATGCAGGAGCCAAGCTTCTGGCCAGCCGCCTGCTTGTCCCATATTTCCCCCATGCCTGCCCTGCTGCAGAAGGCAGGGAACACTCTATCAAGATCTTCAGGTGCATATTGAGACCGTCTCTCAGCCCCAGCTCCTCCCTTCTCCTAGACTTAGCAAGTGCTTCACTCAGGACAAAGGCGCCTTCTCCTCTACTCTGCCATCCACACCTTCCCTCCCCTTCCAGACCTAGTTCCACATCTCCTTCAAGAAAGTTCCCTGCCCAGCCCAGCCAAAGGGGCTTCATCTTCTGCTAATCCCCTAATTAAATATTCCAGGGCCTTGCTGAAGACAGCTCTGTCTCCAAAGGCCAGACTCAATTTCCTTCACTGGACGTGGCGCTTCTCAGGGATAGGACTCCCCAAAGTAGGGGCTTCGTGTCTCTCCATCATACCAGGGACTCCCCAAGGACAGAGGCTACCTCCCCCATTAGACTGGGAGAGTCCTTTGAAGACAAGGATGGACTCCCCCATTAGACCAAGAGCTGCCCAGAACAGTGTCTGTGCCTCCCCCTCAGGCCTGCTCACCGGGAAGGCATAGACAAAGATGCCCAGGAACAGCAGTAGGATGAAGAGAATGATGAAGAGGATGATGGCGCACCGGAAGCGCCGCCACAGGATGAACTTCATAGTCTTGTATGGGGAGGTGAACCACAGGAAGGAGGTGTCAGGGCGCCTGGAAGCAAGATCCCGGAGGTCAGAGGTCAGCAAAGCACCCTCTACGAGGGGCGCTTTCTCCAAACCCTGCTCTCAACTTGTGTCAGCGGATTGGATAGCCCTGGCCCGCCACAGTCTGCCCCCAAACCTGCCCGGCTTTGAGGCCCTGAGCCTCGCCCCTACACTTAGCCCTTTGTGTCTGCACTCCCCCTCCCTTGAGTCTCTGCCATTGCTGCCACCTGTGCTGCCTTCCTCTTCTGGATACTGCCAAACCCTTTGCACCTGCAGAGGCCCAGTTCTCTGCCATCTTCTCCAGGATACCTTTCCTGTCCCCCTCTCCCCTCCCTGACCCAGGACTTAATCAGACTACAAATTTGGCAGCTGGGCAGAGCCTCGAAGGCCTGCCACATGAGGTGGGCTATGGCCATTGAGCCCCGGACAAGCCAAGTCACCTGCACAGATGCACATGATTAGTCCATGTGCAAGGAAGGATTGGAGGTAAGAAAACCTAGATAGCCGATTTTTCTCTCACAACCAAGAACCATAATACCTTCCCCTAGGTCAGCCCCATAATTTGAAAAATGCAGGATTTTTGTGTCTTATTCATGGCCTTGTTAATATCTGATTGCTTGTCCTGTGTCCGGTGGGTCTTTCTTGATTCTCCTTCCCAGCATCCTGGGGCACAGGTACCTCTCATCACTGCCAGCCCCAGGGCACTCAGGACAGCACTACAATTAAGTGAGCCTTCCATGCTAAGTCCAGCTGGAGCCATGCAGGCTGGAGGGCAGGTATCCTACAAACACGGCCCTGCACCCCAACAGCCATCTTCAGCAACTGCCCCTGCAACTGCCCCTGCAACTGCCTTCCAAGTATTTTGATCCACTGGCTTGTCTGGATCCACTGACGTAAAGAAGATCGGGACTGGCCTCCTCATTTCACAGATGGGAAAATTAGGGCTGAAAGACCATTTGAAAGCCACCTTAACACACCAGGAGTGCCACAGAAGGCAGCTTGATGAGAGGAAAGACTTTGATCAGGCTCTGGAGCCAATCAGACCAGGTTAGGCAATTGTAGCTTCATCCATTTTCTTAGATGCATCGACCTTATTTAACTTTGCTGAAATTGTTTCCTCCTCTGTAAAATGGGGATTATAGCCACTATGCAGCAGGGAGGGTTCCATGGCACAACATACACGTGCCACATGACAGTCTGCTTGGCACACAGCAAACAGGTACCTTCTTGAATTAGCTGAGGAGCCCAGTGTTCTCTGGAATGGGGCCCACTCCCTGTCCTCAACCTACTGCGTGGCCTTGGATGAATCATGCCTCTCTCTGAGCCATGTAGGCCTGGTAACCTCTGTGTGGCTATGTGGTAAAGTCCTCCCAGACTGTGGCCTACACCCACAGGCCCCTGGGATCCTCTAACCTGGGGTCCTCGAGCTTGGGGTTCATGTTGGGCTCATCCCGACCCTGGCCAGCAGGTCGTTCCTCATGCTCACTTTCTGCTACAATCTCCAGGGTCATTTCCAGCTTGCCCTGCAGGGACAGAGAGAGCCTGGTTAGAAGCACAAAGGTGCTGTCTGGTGGCCTCAGAGAAGCCAGACCACAATAAACATAAGGATCATTTGTTATTATTTATTTTAAAAAATTGAATAGGGTTGCTCTGATCATAAAAGCATTACCTGCTCCTTATAGAACATTTAGAAACCAAAAATGAAAGAAAGGAGAACACTGCCCCTACTTCCACTAGGCAGAGACAAGCACTTTAACATTTTTATGCATCAAGTTTAATAACTGCTTTTCTCCTAAGTGCATGAAAAATCCTACTGTGTATACAAGGTCAAACAATGAAGTTCTTGGACTCAGCCTAGAAAAAGTGCTACGTACCTCTTTGCTGAATATCATACAGTCACCTTTGAAGCACTCCCTCCGGGAAGCTGTGACTGACACCAGTTCTTAATCTACCCTTCAAAGCACTTCTTCTAGGATGAGTTTGCAAACTACGTTGTCAGACCCCATACATGTGTGTCTGTGTGTGTATATACAGTTCTCTAGCTAGCCTTTTGTTTCCTCTTAGGAATGTATTTCACTGTATAATTATGTATTTTTTAAAAGTTTGGTTTTTAATGAATACAAACATCTTATGGGATGGGGGAACCATAAATTATTTAGTAATCTACTTACCTTTTCATTCAGGTTGTTTTCAACTCTTTGATTTGTAAATAATGCTATAATAAACATCCCAGAACCTAGATTTCTTTTATCTAATTATCTCTTTAGAAGATATTTTACAAGTGAGATGACAGAGTCCAAGGGCATAAATATTAAATATCCTCCTATATGTTATATCCACATTGGTTTCCTGCACAGTAAAACCATTAGCACTCCCAGCAAATATAAATGAAGGGGCCTGTCTCTCTGCATCCTCACCAGGAATGAGAATTTCTACTTTTTTTTTTTTTTTTTTTTGCAGTTTTTGGCTGGGGCTGGGTTTGAACCTGCAACCTCCAGCATATGGGCCGACACTCTACTCCTTTGACCCACAGGTGCTGCCAAGCATTTCTACTTTTTACTGTAATTTGATAGTCAAAAATATTATCACATTTAAAAATACAATAATCCCCTCCTTATCCATGGTTTGGATTTCTGTGGTTTCAGTTACCTGTGGGACAGCATCCATAAGCTATTCTAAGAGAAAGACAGACCACATTCACCTAACTCTTATTATAGTATATTGTTATCATTCTATTTTATTTTTATTGTTGCCAATCTCTTACTGTGCCTAATTTATAAGAAAAAAAAACCTGTAGCCTAAGTTCATAAGTACCCAAGAAAACATAATATACATAGAGTCCAGCATTATTCATAGAGTCCAGCATCCCCTGGGGTCTTGGAACACACCCCACAGACAAGGGGAGACTGCTATATTCCTTTATCACTAGAGGAACTAATCTTTTTTAATGTGTAATAGACATTTACAATTCTTTTGTGAATTGTCTATATATGCCTTTTTCTCATTTTTCCTTTGATGTGTTAGTATTTCTTATTGTTATGATTCTTTATATAACAAGGGTATTTTATTTCAAGGACAGACGACTTTAAGGGTTGACTGGCTGCCTGTTATTCCTAAGTTAACGTTCAGGGATTAATTTCCTCCCCATGGCTGCTTTGAACTTAGAGAAAGGATGGTTCTCCCAGGTCCTCCAATCGCCTTCCTAAGCAGACCTCTCAGCAAGGAAAGTAGAACAAGTATGGTCCCTCAAAGGGTCTTGCTCAAATGGAAAGGACACAACCACATCCCTTCACCCAGGAAGCCAGATCAGAGGGGAATCCAGGACACAGATCCCTGATAAAGCCCATGAGCAGAGTACAAACAGGGTCATCTCTGGATTTAAGTAGGCTTCTCCCGGGATGTGGGCCTTGAGGGAGAGGAAGGCTGGGAATTGGAGGGTCAAAGGGAGAATGCCTTGGAAAACAGAGACAGTGAGGGTCGGAGAAAGAGGAGGAACTATAAGCACACACATATGCATGGTGATTTCTATGGAAGGTGCCCAAATGCCCTCCAGGGAGGCTAAAGGTAACAGACTTACCGCCAGTATCTTCTTCTCACCCTCCTCTGCTATACATGGCCACCAGCCCTTCACTGTCTTCTGCTCAAAAAGGGACACAAACCATTCTGGGTGGAAAGTGTCATCCAGCTGGTCCAAGGAGCACTTCTCGGCTGTCTTGGCTGGCTTGGGCATGCGGTTGAGATCCAGCTGCAGGGAGCCTGCAACACAGAGATGTTCTCTGGCTGAATGTGTCTCAGTTAGGGCCAGCCTGAGTCTACCCTGAGGCAGGGCAGGTTCAAGAAAAACTCACTGTCATCAGCTGCCATCCATGGCTGAGCCATGGGTATAGTCCCACAAACTCTCCCTCTCCCCATCCATGGCCTCTCTTTCCATCCTCCCGCTTCCCAGTCATCTGTCCATGTATCCATATACCCCTCAATTCTAACAAAACCACTTCTTCAACTATTCATCTTACTATGTATAAATCCATTCATATATCCATTGTCTATATATACCCATCCATCCATTTTTAATTGTTTTTATCATGATAAAATATATACAACAAAATTTGTCATGTTAACCATTTTCAAGTGTTTAATTCAGTGACATTAATTACAGTCACACTGTGGTGCGACCATCACCACTATTTCCAAAACTTTTTCATCTCCCAAGCAGCAATTCTGTAGCCATTAAGCAATAACACCCCATTCTTCCCTCCCCGACCCCCTGTAAGTTCTAATCTATTTTCTGTCTCTGTGAATTTGCCCCTACTAGATAATTCCCGTAAGTGGGATCATATAATATTTGTTCTTTTGTGTCTGCAGCATAATGTTTGCAAGGTTCATCTAGGTTGTAGTACTTCATTCTTTTTTTTTTTTTTTTTGGCTGGGGCTGGGTTTGAACCAGCCACCTCTGGCATATGGGGCCGGCACCCTACTCCTTTGAGCCACAATACTCCATTGTATGTATATACAGTTATTTCCCAAATCTGAAAACTCAAAATCTGAAATGCTCCAAAATCTGTAAGTTTTTGAGTGCCACAGGATGTCACAAGAGGAAATTCCACACATAAGCACTTAACACACTTGGTTTCATGCACAAAATTAAGAATTTTGTTTAAAACTATCTTCAGGCTATGCGTATAAAGTGTATTTAGACTTGGATCCCATCTCCAAAATATATCATTATGTATATGCAAATATTTCAAAATCCAAACACTTCTGGTCTCAAGTATTTTGGATAAGGGACACTCTACAGGTACCACATTTTGTTTATCCATTCATCTGCAGTAAACCAGTAATCAAGTTATTACTCCCTGGATGCTTGAGCTGTCTCCATCTTGTGACCAAATATTGCAGTAAACATTGGTGTGCAAAGGGCTAAGCCTATTTTCAATTCTTTTGATGTATTCTGAGGAGCAGGATTCCTGGGTCATATGATAATTTTGTGTTCAGCTTTTCGAGTAACCACCAAACTTTTTTCCATAGCAGTTGTATCATCTTACATTTGTACACCAGCACTATACAAGGGTTTCAATCTCTCCACATCCTCACAGCATTTGTTATATTCTGTTTTGATAAGGTATCTCACTGTGGTTCATCCATCAGTCTTTTTCACTTACCCAGCTAGTTATCTAAGCAGTCATCTTTTCATATTGTTTCATATCATCTATTTTATCCATCATCTTCCTATCTAGCTCTAGATACTATTAGGTTGAACCATATAAAAATGTTCACATTCAGGCTCGGCGCCTGTGGCTCAATCGGCTAAGGCGCCAGCCACGTACACCTAAGGTGGCGGGTTCAAATCGCCAGCCCGGGCCTGCCAAACAAAAATGATGGCTGCAACCAAAAAATGGCCGGGCATTGTGGCGGGCACCTGTGGTCCCAGCTACTTGGGAGGCGGAGGCAGGAGACTCACTTGAGCCCAGGAGTTGAAGGTTGCTATGAGCTGTGATGCCATGGCACTCTACCCAGGGGGATAGCCAGAGGCTCCGTCTCAAAAAAAAAAAAAAATGTTCACATTCAACTATCTTTGAGCTATAAAAATAGCAATTTCACGTGCTTTCACCTATTCCAATCATAATAACATGATAGTCAATGGATTTGACCAGAGATTATTGAAAGGATCAAGAGAAATCTATCAAAAAGTTATTTTCTGAAGTCAAAGTAAAGAAATTCCTGAATAATAGATGTTTTTAGTATGGAATGCTCAGTTACTATAACGGAATATTTGGTTTTTGGGGGTTTTTTTTGTGAGACAGAGTCTCACTATGTCACACTTGGTAGAGTGGCCGTGGCATCACAGCTCATAGCAACCTCCAACTCTTGGGTATAAGCGATTCTCTTGCCTCAGCCTCCCAAGTAGCTGGGACTACAGGCACCGGCCACAATGCCCAGCTATTTTTTTTTTTTTTTGCAGTTGTCATTGTTGATTTTTGCTGGCCTGGGCTGGATTGGAACCTGCCAGCCTTGGTGTATGTGGCCAAAGCCCTACCCACTGAGCTACAGGCGCCACCTATAACTGAATATTTGATCTAAGTATTTGTCTAGATTTTTTTCTTTCCACTCATCCATTGATCCATTAATCCTTCCATCTATCCATCTGCTTCAACCTAACTATCTACATTCCTCTAGTCCACAGCTACCATTTGTTGAGCACTATATCTATTCACTAATCAAGTTATTATTCCATCTGTCCACTTGTTCAACTCTATATCAGCATTTATCTATCTTTCTACAAACCCAAGTATTTCCCCATCCTTCCAGTGCAGATGAATGCTTATTTCTCACTTAGAATATGGTGCCAGTATAGTATTAAGTAAATATCAAGATAATAAGCCCTTCCCCCCCCACACACACACACAAAATTATACCAGCTTGACTGTAAAGAAGCACTGGGTTATCTCTGGGTAGCAAGATTATAGATGTTTATCTATTATCTTTAAAATTAAAAATAGGTGATAAATATTCAAAACAAAAAATATATAATTAGAAAACATCTATAAAGATAGAAAAGAGAAATCTCATGAAGTTAAAAGATAGTATTTGTTAATGTTTTTTGCTTTGTTTTGTTTTTTAAAAAATAAAGTCTCTTGCTCTGTTGCCCAGACTAGAGTGCCATGGCATCAGCCTCGCTCATAGCAGCCTCAAACTCCTGAATTCAAAATGATCCCCCTTCCACAGCCTCCTGAGTAGCTGGGACCACAGGCACCCTCCATGACATCGGCTAATTTTTCTATTTTTAGTAGAGACAGGGTCTCAATCTTGCTTAGATTGGTTTCAAACACCTGAGTTCAAGAGATCCTCATGTCTCTGCCTCCCAGAGTGCTAGGATTACAGGTATAGGCCACTGCACCTGGCCTGTTAATAGCTGTATTAAGTTTCATTTTTAAAGACAAAGGATAAACCTGTTTATTTCAAATGCTGTTTTCTCATTTAACAAAAATGCTGGGGGAAGTTTTGTTTTTCTTTTAAAGTACGTAATAAAAAACATTCCAAAAAATTAAAAAGCACATAAAAAATAAGAGAAATTATTTGCAATGTATCTTTAATATATAAAAAGCCCTGAAAACCAATAATAAAAGATGAACACCCTAAAACCATGAAAAAGAAAATGCTACAATAATATAGATAATACATATATTTTTTAAAGTTCTACCTTACAATAAAGAAATGCAAATAAAAATAAAAATGACATATCATACTGGCATTTTTTAAAAATGTGACAGTGGTAGCAGAAGTTTGGGGAAAATGGCAACCTTATACAAACAGAACACAGGTGGGAATATAAACAAGTAAACCTCTAGAGAGCCATTGTTTGCAAAACCATTAAAATTTACAAAGATTCTAACAAATCTACTTCTTAGACTTAAGGGAAAGTCAAAGTCAAGCACAAAAGGTCTAACAATGTATGCTTACAGGTGTCACTGGGATTAAATGCCTGGCAGTGACCTAAACACCCACCAAGAGAAGAAGAGCTAAGCACAGAGGGTCCATCTGTATGTTGGAAACTCAGGCAGGGATTAAGCGTGATGATGCAGATACAAATGTAGATAGATAGCTGCTGACCAGAAAGAATGTTCTTGAAATACTAAGTTTTCAAGAGGAAATCAGGATATGAAATAGTAGGTATAATATAAACCTACTTGTATACACATGAATATACTTAATATGTCCTATGTGGATGCAGGTGCATATGTGTATATAAAATATACATATAATATGCATATTCTTGTTTATATCTGGAATACCATATATACATGCCAAAATGTATAGTGGAGGTTATACTCAGTGGAGGTTATCTCTAGGTGGTGAGATTAAGTCAGGAGGACCATTGCTTATCTGTATTTTCTAATTTTCCTGCAGGAATTCTGTACAAAATAATAAGTAAAATAACAAAAGTCAAATTTGATGCCACCCTTTTTCTGCCCTATCTCTTTTATAGTGAAATCTTTTATATGCATATGATTGGGGCAAGTATGCAGGGCGAGGCAGGCAGAGCCACCCTGGGTAGGCAACCCTCTCCCCACTGCTGAGACCAGAGTCCCAGAACACCCCATGCAGGTGCCCAAGGACTTGGCAGAAACCAACTCACCTTTCAGCAACCAAGGGCCACCCCACATTGGGGGCCACCCAATGATCTGAGGCCCCCTGCTCCCAAGGGGCTGAGCAGAGCTAGAAGCCAGGGCTCCTGACTTCCCAGGCTGCCTTCTTTTTTAAAAATTAAGGTAAAACTCACATTACATAAAATTCACCACTTTAACCATTTTAAAGTATACAAATTAGTGGCCATTAGTATATTCACAGAGTTATGCAACCATCACCATCATCTAATTCCAGAACATTTTCATTACCCCCCAGAAGAAACTCCATGCCCATCAGCAGCCACTGCCCATTCCCCTTCTCTGCCCCCAATCCCTGGCAACCACTAATCTGTTTTCCATCTCTATGGATGTGCCTATTGCAGCTATTTTACATAGATGGAGTCACACAGTATTTGTCCCTCTGTGTTGGGCTTTGTTTGCTTAGCATGTTTTCAAGGTTCATCCATGTTGTAGGATGTATCAGTATTTCATTTCTTTTTATGGCTGAACAATATCCCATTGTATGGGTAGACCACCTTTTCCAGCATTAACCTGTATAGTCATGACAGGGTTGTTGAACTCAACTCCTCTCCCAGACCAGCCTGCTGGTCTCCTACAGTGTCTTCCTCCTGGTCCCCTCCTCCTACTCCTGCAAGGGCACCATTTCCACCCACCTGCCCTTTCCCCCGAGCTCCCTGCTCTCCAGCTCAGGACTTCAGCACAGCCCTTCCCCCCCAGAGCCCTGCCCAGAGCATGGGCATGGAGCCCACGTTTGGTCATTTGGTCAGTCACTCAGTGCAAGGGTAAAGAGTGACATAAACCCCTGACAAACTGGGGTGGGGGTTATCCTGTACAGTGTGAAGCATACAGCTGGCTTCACCTGTGCTTCCCTGTCTTCCTTTCCTATCTGAGTCCCACCATCCCCATGGCCCAGGGTCCAATGCCACCTCCACTGACAGGCCTGTCCCTGAGGCCACTCCCATTACTCTGTGTCACACATCTCACTCAGCACTGGGGACCCCACAACCTTGAGCTTCCTAAAGGAAGAAAGTAGGATGCCCCCCTCCTGTCAGGCTTTCCAAAAGATCCAAAAGAGTGGCACAGACTCAGTGGGGGTTCTGGGACAGCCCTTGATGTGCAGCGGGTGACTGACAGAAATGATGCTTACCCAGAAAGTCATCAAAGGAGAACTTGTCATTGTCCCAGATCTGGAGTACCACTCGTGCTGGGATTTTGCTCTCTGTCTTGTCCAGCCTCCAGAAGGCATCCTGACCCAGAGTGGGAGCAGAGAAGGAAGCAGAGAAGCACAGTCAGAGAGGCAGTGGAAGCCTGCCTGGAGGAGGCAGTGGAGCAGGGTGTCCCCAGGAGTCTTGCGAGAGCCAGGTCCTGGTGGAAGACTGAAAAGGGCAGACCCCAGAAGGCAGTGTACAAAATCCCAAAAGGGTACCAGGCAGGCTCACTTCACACGTGATGGCTCCTTTAATCTTCCCAATTCTGTAAATCAAGGTTATCACTCCAGTTGCACAGATGATGAAAGACAGGCTTGGAGAAGTTAAAGGAATTTGCCCAAAGTCTGACCACTAATAATAATATTAATATCGTAATGCTTATGTGTCAGCCGCCTGCCACTACGAACTCAGTTAACCTTCTAACAACTTAAAGGAGATACTATTTTTACAACTGAGGAAACCAAAGAAAGTAATTAGACCAATGTCACACAGCTTGGATTCAAACCCAGGCAGCCAAGTTCCAGAGTCCTGCTCTGTACATTTGATCTCTAGGTCAGAGCCGGCTGGCTAAGAACCTAGGGGACCCCACCTTCCCCAGCTGTTGCTAGCAGGATCCCCCTGGCACTGAGACCTGGACCCTGGCTCCTCCCTCTGCACCTCACCTGCCTGGACCCCTGAGGCTTTCCCCAGGAGAAAGTTAAAGTCCATAGTGCTGGGAAGAGAGAAAAGGGGCCCTTATCACCCACCTCACCTCCCTCAGACCAGCTCTGTCCGGAACAAGGTTATCTTGGGCTTCTTCCCACAGAAGCCTCCTGGAGCAACTGAGGGATGTGGAATGGGATACAGGGAGGCCTGGGTTCCTCCTGGGGCCCAGCCATGCTTAACCCAAAGCACTGTCATGAGGCTTTCACATCAGCTAGTTCTCTGTTCTTTCACTGTAGCTGTCCCTGGGTGGGTAGCAAGGACCGGAAGCACTGTGACCAATCTGCCGGTAGTGGGTGCCAGGTACCAAGCATCAGGTCAGAGCAGGGGCCTGCACCCAACTCTATGGGGGATAGGCTCCTCACTGCTGACAACACAGAGTTTGTCTAGCCTTGAATGCCTGGTAAACAGATGTGCCGCCCAGCCAGCGCCTGCTGTGGCCACCCCAGCCTCAGAGGCTGGCCAGGCACATCCTAGTGAGCTCCAGAATCTAAGACCATGACCACTGCCCCACAAGGAACGAGCACCCAGCCTCAGCCCAGACTACTGCTCGGACTGAGGAAGAGGCTCAGTCCCCACCGGGCCCCTTGCCCCCAGCCCTCTGTCTGGTGCCTCCCCCCTTCCGGGCCCCAACCCCCAGCCCTTCTGCAGGTGCCTCCCTCCTCTGGTGAGCTTTTATGGCTCACTCCACAGGCCCGCCTGCACAGTGCCGGCATCCTCCACTCCTCTGGCCGGCTTGGTTTATGGGCTCGGTAATGAGCCAGAGGTTCAAACAGCCCCTGGTGGGAGCAGCTGGGCTGGGGCTCCAGCATGGGGAACGAGCCCCCCCAGGTCCCTGGCGCTCATTATGCTCCTGGCCTGGGCCCTTTTACTAGCTGTTTATTTGCAGGGTGGGTGCCTGACGCGCAGGCGGGCCCCAGTGGGCGTGCTGGGCTCCAGGTGGGAGCTGGGCCGGGCGACCAGTGGTGGTTCAAAGCAGCCGGATGAAAGGAGACCTTGTACTTTACGACAGTCTCGTCTGGTTAATGGGGTCCCTGGAGGGCCTGCCTGCCAGAGGCCCTGAACCCCATGGCAGAGGGCTGGCTCTGCAGCAGGCCCAGAGAGCCAGAGGCTGCGCAGTGCCCCTGTGCCAAGCCACCCTAGTCTCAGCCTTCATCCCAGACCAGCTAATTGGTACCCCACTGTGGGCCGGCTCTGCCTGCATCCCAGGTCCTTTCCCCCACAGAGGGACGCTGACTGCCTTCCAGGTGATTTCAGAACCACTCAACCTCCTCTCTGACCTTCAAACCACCTCCCCAGAGCCTGGTGTCATATAGAGTCCCCCCGGCCAGCCTGTCTTTGGACTCCTTAACTCTCCACACCTCTTCATCCTCCCAGTCTGGCCCAGACTGTCAGGCCAAGCTGCCCCTTCTGAGTCCTCAAGCCCCCTCTTCCCCTGGATCCCCCACCACGGGTCAACACACTCTCTCCTTCTTCCTGACCAGAGCCTACAACACACTACCAATTCTTAGTCAGGGGCCCTCGGACCTGCCAGGTAACACTCCTCTGTGCCACCAGTCAGCATTGCAGCCCCTCTCTCTCTCTTCTCCCTCCTCACACTCAGCCTAACAGCCATTTCCAGCCTTTTCCATTTGTCTCAAATCACCTGCCACAATGCCAAACTATCTCCTCTTACTTCAGAGAAAAAAACAGAACCTCCCTTCCTGCCACTCCTTGCCCACACTGCCACCTGCCACAATGAGAGGCCACCCCACCTCCTACACTTCTCAGGGTGGGCTCCCCATTCATAGGAGCTGCTTGCAGGTGAGCCCCAGATATGGTCTGCAGAAGCATGATGCCCTTCTATGTCCCTGTCCCCTGAGGTCCACAGCAAAGGGAGTGAGGCACTGAACACAGGCAAACAGGATTGCACCCACACACAGTCGAGGCTTTCCTTGACTTCATAGAACCCCATCGCTAAATTCTGCTTTCTGGCAGTCACTACACAGCAATCCCTGGGCTAAATAATCCATTAAACCATATTTAATCCATGTTTTCTTTTGTTTGATGCATTCAGAATGTTTCAGAATGTCCAGCAGAACATTTTAGTTTCTTTAAAGAACAGAGGATCCTGTGTGTTGGGCTGGGAGGATCATGTGGAAAGGATGTAAGAAGAGAATTAAGAAGAGCCAGGCACTGAAGGGCATCGTGTGTATCCTTCTTTAGGCCGCTCACTTCTGACCTTCAGTACAGAAGGAAGAGCCACAGAAGCTTCTAGGCTTGAAGCCTTGTGCCACCTCTGGAAGGAAGTCAGGGAATAGAACCTAAATACCAAAAAGGCTTTACCCCGTGCAGCAGGAGAGCACCTGGAGTGGAAAGTGATGCTAGGTGGGATGAGTGGGCAGCACTCCAACGCTCCTGAGCTCCTCACTGCCCATAGCATCCCTTCCTGAGCTCTGGTGGCTGCTGTTTGAGAGTAGGCCTGGTGCCACCAGGAGGAAGCCAGCTGCCCTGAAGCACTGCCCATTTGGGGAATAAAAAGTTGATGGCCCAGAGGAGACCTGACCTGGGAGACGCAAAGACTGAGGCCCCCCCCAATCCACCCCTGTCCTGGGGCCTTCCACCTCCAGTGAGAGGTGAGGGGTGGAGAGAGGAAGGCAACAGCTTCAGGACCAGATGGGCAGTCATCTCTCGTTATCGTTCAGCTTAGAAAGTGACCACAGACACAGATGTTGGAATCCAGGTAGTGGGAGAGACTTAGCCAAGCACTCCTGCTCCTGGGGACAACATGATATGCAGGCCACGCTGGCCCTCTGGGGAAGCTGCTCCTGTGGGGTCTGCCACACTGCCCCTTCGAAGGTCATACTAGGTTTCTCAGATTGTCAACCTTAGATCCAAAGGTAACAGCTCTGCTGTTGATGGCAAAGAGGGAGGAAGAAAACAAAGAAGTGGGGTGGGGAGGTCAAGGAGATGATTTGTTAGTAAACATAATGGTAGTAGTGCCATGAATGATGGCACAGTATAATAGTGACATGGGCAATGAAGGTGATGTGGGCAGTGGTGGACAGTGGAAGTGACATGAGCAGAGATGGGCAGTAGAGGTGACATGGGAAGCAATGTTCAGTGATGGTGACATGAACAGTGGTGGTGGGTACCATGCAGGGATGGTGTTGGTAGCATATGGTGTGGAGCATTGCTGAGGTTGTGACACCAGCCCAGTCATCACTTGGTCAGGGGGTCATGTTGACATTAGTAAGCAGTAGGACTGGCACCACTAGGAGATAGAAGGTCACTCACCTTCTTGGCGATGATGCAGACTTGCTCAGCTGGCAGGTAGTCAAAGGGGAAAATAAACCTCCAGTTAAAGTTGCCCTCGCCTCCCAAGGAGCGATAATGCACATCTGTCTTTTGCTTGTGTTCTTCAAAGCCGATCATCCAACTAGATGTACGTGATTTTAGAGAACATTTTTCATCAAGATTCCCAACACAGTGTACATCCTCAACTTAGCTAAGCAGGAAATTAAGAAGGTAAGCGAGCTTGGAAATTATTTTGCAAAAATAATCCCCAGGAAATCTGCATGATGCACACACTGTGCCATAAGTTTGAAAATGTCAACTTCTCAGCCACTCTTAAAGGGTGTCCTCAAACCTTAAGTTCCACCAAAGGTTTAGTGAAGAGGAAGAAGACTGGTGGGAGAGCAATTTCCCAAAGGCAGAGCCGACCCTGTGTACCCCTCCTTTGAAGCTTATTTGCTTTGCCCTTCTCAGCACCCAAAGTCCCCACTAGGCTAGACCTAAAGGGAACAAAGACGAACAGTGAGCTGGGACCAGGGAGACAATGGGTCCCTACCCTTTCACATAAATGTCACTCATCTTCTCCCCCGTGATGCTGAGGTCATCCAAGATCACATCTCTGGTGTTCCAGATGATACAACGCAGGAAAAACCTGGGGAGAACAATGACTCATATCTGCATAGATTTCCTACTGAAGGGTGAGAAGTCCTTGGCTGAGAAGCCAGAAGCCCACTCACCTGAGAAGACTAGACACCTGCCTGGCTGGACACCTGGCCAGACCCAGACAAGAGCTGCACTCTGTGGCTCTAGTGGCTCGAAGCCTAGCCAAAGAGTCACCTGGTTCCACCCACAGTAGGTTGTGACCCTCCCCCACCCAGCTCAACTCAGAGCCCGGCTGGCCAAGTCACCTTCTGGCTCTTCGGGGAGTGATGTTGAAGGGAGGTCCAGGCCGCCCCAGGGCCTTCGGAAACAGGTCAACCCACATCTGCAGCTTCCCCTGCGAAGACAGGGGCCCATTCTCTCTCCACCCTTTCCTTCAACCAGTAGCCACCAAGCACCTGCTCTGTGCCAGATGCTGGGGGAATAGGGCAGAGAAACTCCAGTCCTGCAAGGTGGGGACCCTATACAAGGGATTCTAGGGCTGACTGCAGAGGTGAGCCACAGCCCCATAGGCCACCAGCTTGGGCCTATGCCTGGGGATCAAGGATCAGGGAAGGTTTCTCAGAGATGGTGATGGTTGAGTTAAGTCTTGTTGACCAGGAGAATGGTATGTGCAAAGTTGTGGAGAGTCAGGAGGGATCAGGTGACTTGAGTCATGACAGGACATGACTCCCCCTCCCTGCCCCTCAGACCCCTTTCTTTCTGCAAACCAGATGTGATTTTTGTCCCATGTTAGAGAAGAAGGAGCAGAAGTTAAGTCACTTCTCAGGGTCAGTTTCCACATCTGCTATGCTAGTCTGGGGGAAGCTGGTAGCCAAAGCACCTTGGGAAGAGAGAGCTACGTTCCAGACAACAGAGATGATGTCATCTGGCATTCACAGGCACCTTTATGGATCACTTTGCCTATAACCTTGACTTTCCTCTCCTCCTCCCCAAACCAGCTCTGAGCTCACTTCCTCCCCAGATCACTGTCCCAAGTTTGCTATCTGTGCTCACCCCCCTGCCAGTCACTGCAACCCAGCACAGGGCCAGCCATCTGAGACTGAGTCACTGACAGATGGCAATGGAGTGGGGGGCCCCTGAGGCCAAGATGAAATAGCAGGCTGAGAATACTGGCAGGAGTCAGGGGCTGGGCTTATGCAAGGATTAAGGAGGTGGCTCAGACTTGTTCCCTAGGCTCTGGGGACTGGAGGTAGCCAGCGGAGGCTGGGCTCTAGAGATCCTGTCACAGGTCAACAGGGGTAGCCACTTAGACTCAAGAACAGGTCAAGGAAAGACTGACCAAATCCCAAGGTCCCTAATGGTTCCTCTGTGATATTCACACTCTCCTTGGGGTAGGGCTGTCTAAGTTAGAGGACACTGGGGCCCAAGGGTTGAGGTCCTACCTGCTCGATGTCTGGCTGCAATGGGCTGTAGAGGGGCCGTGACTCCACATGCTCTGGGACCAGGCCTTGCTGCTGAAGGACATGCAAAGCCAAACGCTCTTCCACTGGGCCCAGGTGTGGGTTTGGGATCATGCCAGCCTCTGTCCCAGAAAGAAGACAGAAAAGTTGCAGGAGCCAGGTGAGAGAGAGACAGTAGGAGGGTGAGCAATGAACAGCCCCAATGAGCAGGCTGAGGAAGGCTACCCAGAGGCCACAGGAAGCCATAAGCCACTGCAGCCTCACTCCAAGCCCAAGCACACTTGGTCTGGTTCTCTCTCATATCCCACTTTCTGTAGGGAGTTTCCTAGCCCTTGCTATCAATGGGATCCAGGCATAAAATCCAGACTCACTATCGCCACCATTTCTACCAAGCCTCTTCTGTAAGAGTTCTTCTTCCTCTTTTCCACCAGTATAAATCATTCTCATCTGCCAAAGCCCACCCTTTCCAGAAAGCCTTCCCTAACAGCTCCCAATTCTGAGTCTCAGCAGATCTGGCAACCTAGCACTGTTAGTACTATTCTCAGGCTGATGTAAGTCATTCTATTAGTAGCAGTAGCTAAAATAATAGTAAGAACAGAAAACACTTCCAGAGCAGGACCCACGTGCCAGTCACTGTTCTTCATGGATATTAGCACATTTAATTCTATAACATCCCTAGAAGTTAAGTGTTGTAATTATTCCCATTGTATAGATGAAAAATCTGTGTGGAGGGCAGTGCCTGTAGCTCAAAGGAGTAGGGTGCCGATCCCATATGCCAGAGGTGGTGGGGTCAAAGCCAGCCCCGGCCAAAAACTGCAAAAACTGCAAAAAAAAAAAAAAATTCTGTGTGGAAAAGCCACACAGCTAGGAAGCTGAGACCACATGCTCATTTAGAAAAGGTGCAAAACTAGGCCTAAACACCTCCTTGCTATCCCCTGGGACTTCCCAGGTACAACTCTTCCCTGCCAGGGTGGGTCAAAGATTGGTGCTGTAGGTGGGGAAAAGATATGGGGTAGCCCTGACCTGAGTACCCAGCGAATCAGCTAGCAACCTGAACTTGGAGCCTTGATTTGAGAGGTGATGGTGGTCCACATGCATCTACATGTACACATGTACACACAGGTGCATGCCCCCAAGTGAGCCCACACACGCCAACACAGATTCTCATGTACACACACACATTAACCTAACAGACCTGCCATGCCTATATTAAAGGGACCCCCCCGCAAAAGCAAGATTCCCCAGAAGGAATCTGGCTCTGCTCCTGACTGGCCAGGTGACATTGGGCAGGTCATTAACCACTCTTGGCCTCAATGGCCTCACTGTAAAAACAGGCAGATGTTAGACCTCACCATCTCTAGCTTTCTGGCTTTGTTTCCCAGACTTTATGATCATGAGCCCTGGTCCCTATGATAAAGTTGCTCACAGACTAGTAAAAGGAAATGAGACTACCCTCAAAACAGATGCACGTTCTATCGGGAAAAAGCATGTGGGTTGGGGTGCCTAATGGCTGAGCCAGGCTCAGCCACAACCTGAGAGAGTCAGTAAACCAGAACAAGGAGGAGGAGGGGGGTGGCAGATGGGGCATCAAAGCCATCATTCCACTTTTATAACCTTGGCACCAGCTCTGACATCAAACGCATTGAAGCAACCAGGAGGTGAGGGGCCAGCTGGGCCTGTAAACACCTCCAAGAAGCCTGAGTTGCTCTGAGTGGATGACACAGACTTGTGCATCTCAGACACACAGAGAGCACATGGCAGGATTCCCAGCCAAGAGTGCTGTCCAGAACTGGGTGGCAGGGGAGGGGGTGAGGGACTGCAGGGCTTCCTGCCTGCTCTTTGGATGCCTTAGGTGCACAGGCTGAGGGTGGGACTTGGAGGGCACCATCAGTGTCAAGCTGGCAGGCTAGCACAGTTCAAGCAGAAAACTGTTTCTCAGAGGTGGTTTGTATCCCAAGCTTCAACCAAGGTCCAACCATCCAAAGCCAGCAGACTGATCCTAATCCGACCCTGGCACTGGCTTTAGACTCACCCTCCCCCCATCTTGACTATGGATGATCCCTGGCCTGGCCTTGGATTGAGGCCTGACCCCAGCCCCAGACTGACCTCTCACTTTCACAGTGGCATCACAGGTAAGTACTAAACCCAAAGAACCGAGTGCAAGTGCAGCCCATTTGTATGACCCTGGAGAGATTCAAGCCATAGCTTGCAGATGTGGGTTCTGTTCACTTTGAGGAAAGGATCTGATGAGGGACAAGGAGGGAAAGAGAGAGCCCCACCATGGGACAGGCTTGCATAACAGCTCACCTATCTCTTCAATGGTGTATTCTTTATCCTGAAACAGCACTCGGTCTGTCTGGTACACAGGGGCCTTGACCCTGCGCTGCTGGCAGAAGAGGTGGAGAAGCTGGGAGGGGCGGAGCTGGTCCCTCCACTGGTTTGGTCCAGAGCTGAGGCCCAAGCACAAGACAAAGATGAGACACTCCAAGGACAGGTGCGAGAGCAGAGGAGCATGCAGTGATGTATGTACCCTCACACACAGCAGCACCCACATCTGATCACTCATCATGAATGGGCATTCCCACTCTACAGATGAAGAAACTGAGGCCAGAGAGAAAAGGACTTGTTTAAGTATGCATGTAATTGGAACTAAACTGTTTCCAATCTCCAGAGTTAGAGAATCAGACCCAAATAAATCCCAAGATGATAGAAAGAGGAGTGCCGTCTACACGTGAGTTCCTCTTACATAAACTGTCACAAAATTCCCAGCTAGGGTCCATGTGTCCTACCATTTATCCTCCTTCCTTTTTCCCCTCCATCCTTCCTGTTTTCAGGTGCCTAGCATTGTAGAGGCCCTCTGCAGAACATCAAAGAGAACTGGATCATAACAGCATGATGAAGAGCCAGGGCCTTAGAGGCATACACACAGGTTCAAATCCTGACCCCACCACTTACAAGCCATAACATTCCTGGGCCTCAGTTTCCTCAACTGTGGAATGGGGATAAGACCCCCACTGGATTTCATGAGAGAATGCCAAGGTAATACTAAGCTCAGACTGGCACATGGTGAGTGCTCAGGAGACAGGGGTGGTTTGTGTCACAGAAGCAGCCACCCCCACACACATACACACAATAGGTCTGTGGGAGTCCACAGCGAGCCCCAAACTTGGACAGCAGCCTGTTCTCCAGGTCGATGACTGTCTCCCCGATCTTTTCATCCTTGGAGAGGAGGTCATAGTCATAGAGAGTGATCTTCAGGTCCTTCTCCAGGGGCAAAGTGCAGGTCAGCTCAAACATCCTGCAGGAAGGCAGAGGACAGGACACCACAGGCTCCCTGATGTTGCCTCATGCAGCCCTACTTCCAGGAAGTGGAAGGAGGGGCTGGAGCTCAGAAGCCACCCCAGGGAGTCCAGCCTCCTCAGGCCTCCTGTCTCTCACAGCAACTGTCCACAGCACTGCTGTCCTGGGCTTGTCTGAGAGAGTGAGAGTGAGTGTGTGTGCACATGTGTGTGTCAGGGGTGGGAGTATCCCAAATAAACTGGGCTGCACACACAGGAGGTGCCTGCTGGAAGGGCCACAGAATGACAGAACAAATTGGAACGGAACTTTAAAACTGAAGTCTCTACCGCAACACTGGGAGACAAGTGATGTGAAACTTCAGAACCAGGCCAGACTTTGGGATTGACCAAGGGACCCGTTTTCTGGACTCTTGGGCCTTCACACCTACTTCTGGGGTGGAGTGGAGGGGGCACTTGTGAGAGACTCCTTTAGGGTGCTCCTGCTGTAGCTAAGATTTTCACCTACCACAGGGGTCAAAGGTGAGGGTATTTTCCCTTCTCCCCTTGAAATGAGTTCCCTACAAGTAGGAGACACAGGTCTGGCACACGTCATGCTCAAGGAAGCTAAAGCAGCTTGTGGCAGAAAGGAGAGCAGGGGCCACATTTGGGAGGAGCTGCTGGGGAAGGAATGCAAGGATTTCCTGGGAGGAGAGAGGCCACTACAAGGCCAGACCAGAGCCACTCTAAGTCCTGCTCCATGGGCCCTCCCAGGGGTCCCAACAGCAAGAGACTGGACCGGACAATCTGAGAACCAGGAGCTTGGGGCAGCCAGCTACAGGGACAGAGAATTAGCCACATCCTGGTAGGCACAGTGGGAGGGTCACAGGGGCCTCTGAGAGCCTCCAGAAAGCACCCATAGGAAGATAAATAGGCTTTAAGCTTTTGGACTCATAGAATGCCCAGACAACAAGGGCAGGTGAGATGGGCCTTGTAGTTCTGGTCCTATAGGAGTCAGAAACCTTGGGGCCTGCTAGAGAGGAGAGGGGAGAAGCACTAAACAGAGGAAGGGAAGAAGGCACACACATACCCCCAAAGTGGTCCCAGCAGGAGAGGGGAAAGTACTCCCTGGGAGCCATGAGGGGGCTCATGATTACACAGGAGTGGGGACTTGAGTGGGCATTCTAGGTATGGCTGAGACCATGGGTTTGTTGACTTAAAATGGCTGAGCTCAAAGTGATCAGGAGAAGTGCCTGCCTGTCACTTTCCACACAGGGAAGGGGAAGGTGACCCCACAGAATAAGTGCTCACAGGGTCCTGGCAGACAGAGCAAAGCTGTGCTTTGATTCCATCTCATGAGTTCCACACATGGGTTATGGAATGGAAGAGCTACTGATGTGTTCTGAGGGAGGCCTGGCCAGAGTTTGGGGGAGATGGCGAAATAGGAGTAGGAGAGATTTGTTTCTGCACTGGCCCCCCACCTGCCCTGGGCCCTGACATCCCCTCCTATGGAACAGGCCCCACACCAGCAGTGGAGCTCAGTAGAGCTCCTCTTTCCCACATACCACCCTGCCTCCCACTCTAGCTTGGTGATGGCCCCACTGGCCAGGCCTGTTTCCTCTTCAAAAACTGCACTTCACCAGGATAATTGGGTCTTCACTGCAAGGTGAAGACCAACTCAATAGACACTGGCTATAAATACAATGTATTGCATGTGATGATATCAGAACATCAGGCATCTGCTCCTACAGGAGCTAGAAAAATAGCCCCCAACCAATGCAATTCTCCCTTTTCTGCCAAAAGCAGCTCACATCCAAACAGCAATTCGGGAGGTTAGGAGCTACTCCCAATCAACGGACTTTGATCCTTCCTTTCCTTGTTCTTACATTTTAAGAATCATTTTTACCATCCTGAGTCTACATGCTGCTTCTAGCTATCTCTACAGACACACATGGGACACTTACAGAGAATAATTACTAAATACACTGTAAACCGAATTGGATCCTGAAATGTTAGTAAAAGGACATTAGCGAAAGTAAAAGAAATGGGTGAAATTAGTGTTAGTAAAAGAAATGGGTGAAATTCTAATAAAGTCTACAGTTTAGCTAATAAAAATATACTATGTCAAGTTCTTTATTTTGACAAATATACAGTGGCTAGGTAAGATGTTAGCAGTGGGAGAAATTGGGCAAAGGATATATGGGAACTCTGTACTTTCTTTGTAACTTTTCTATACATCTGAAATTATTCCTAAGGAAAAGTTTATCTAAAAAAAAAAAAAATTAGCAAATTCATCTTTTAAGCTTCCATGCAGATTTCTGATCTTAGAGGTAATTGTGTTCAATCAGGAATTTCTGCTGGGACACAAGCCTTTAGCACATCAACAAAAGGGCTGGCTAAAGCTATGTCCCCATAGACATGAGAAATTTAGGACTGGCTAAAGCTATGCTCCCATAGACATGGGAAATTTAGGGAATATACATCTGCTCCGGGAAGAGGTTGCATATCTCATACACACACTGTACTGTGATCATCCAGATTGGCTCCTGCCCTACTTACTTTCCAAATACAGGCTCCAGGGTACAGGGGATATAGTTTTCCTGGTCACTCACTGATTTCTTCCCTACGGAGATCTTGATGTAAGGATCACACTGAAGGAGGAGACAGAAACACTTAAATGAAATCACTTTCCCAGCATACCTTTGGGGCTCTGAGTCTCTGGCCTCCAGATGGAATAAGGTGGCCAGCCACTGGGAAGGAGCCCCATCCTACACACCACACCACTTGGCCCAGGCATGGGTTTCCTGTCTTGGTTCTACCAATGGAAAGGGGCTGTCTGCATCTTTCATATACCCAGTCCTGGGAAAGGCAGGTGAGTCCTGGACTCATGTCCTCAGAAACACAATAATCTATTACATGTGTGATGAGGCCAGGCTAGAGCCTTCTCTGGAGCCTCAGCTTAAGCACGTGGAAACTAAAGACAGATGGTCAGACTTTATCAAACTAAGCTAGCCCAGGCCAGTCTCCCTGATGCATCCTGCAGGCAACAGTACCCCTTCAGCTAGCCTCCTTGGGCTGGAAAGTGCTCACGGTTAGCCTAACGTCAAGAGGCTTCAAGTACATAAACTAACCCACTGTCCATGACCATGTCTTAGAGGCTACTGGCGTTGCCAAGGCTGAGGGCTGTTCTACTCTGTCGTGTGATCTAATAACTTCATACCCTTGAAAGGCAGAACCTAGGCCTTTATCTCCCACACACCTCAAAGACATAGCTAGGCCTAAGGAAGTGACAGAAGACTCCAGCCTCATACCTTCAAACTCCAACTGTCCCCCAGCCCTGCCTCTCTTCTCTCCTTTTTATCTCTCCTCCCAGCTTTACTCTGTCTCCCCTGCCAACTCCCCATAACTCCAGTCTTCTTCCTTCCTTCAAATCTCCCTTCTCTATCTCAGGCCAAGTCTAGTGTATGATGGCTGAGGCACTTGTCTTAGGCTCAACATTTATGGGAGGGCCAAAATATATAGTTATCAAAATAAGCAATATTTTAACACAACATTTTAAAAACTAAAATCAATGACAATTGCCTGCGATTAACAAAATTTTTAGTAAAGATGACAATGGGCTTCTCCTTGCCTCTGGCTCCTCTGTGGCTAGGCACAACAGTTACTAGACCTGCTTCTTCCCACCAACCATGGAAACCCCCATAATGTCCACTCCCAGCCTACACCTTCCACCTTACATTATCTCTAAGGGGGATCCTTGTTCTAATATACATTAAGTAGTCTTCTTTCAACCTTTGCCTATGTTTTTGACCCCTCTTAAAATACTATTTTCTTCTTCCTCCTAGCCTATCAAAACTCCATATAGACTTAAGAGTCCTGTGCCTTCCCGGAAGCCTTCCCTATCTTTCCAAAGTCCTATACTGACTTTGGCCTTCTCCAACCTCCTAGAACACTTGATCTTTAAAAGAACTCCATTCAGTCACATCTCACTCTTGTGTGTGTTTGTCTGATTTTCCAGCTTACTGTGAACCCTTGGGGCAGAGATTGCTCCAGATTCTGCAGGCCATTCTTACCAGAGCCCACTGTTCTTGGGCAGAGAAGGGCTATAGGGATGTTACCTTCCCATTGGGGTCCTTGGGCTGCAATCCAAATGCTCGGACAATGTAGATGCGGACCAAGCACTCCTGGGGCCCCTGAGCAGCCATCTGGTGGAACTGTCTTGGGGGCATGGGGATGGCTGGGTCTTCTGGGAGGGGATAAATTTTGAAGAGCCCCTGAAAAGAATGAGGGATTAATTTTCATCTTTATCATCACTGTCACCCACACAATCACCATCACGACCATTACTTTCATCTCTACAAGAATCATCACTAAGAGATCACCAAGCCCAATGGCATCACATTACCACCATCAGATTCCACACCCGCAGCCTCACCACCACTGTCAACTTCACCACCTCCATGACCCACATGGTCACCAACATCAGCACCAGGGTCACCACTGCAGATATTACCCCTCTCCCTTCACTGGTAGTTGCAACACCACAGTCTTAGGCCCACCAGGGTTAGGGACACATTTTCAGTGACTTACTTTAAACTCCCCAATGATAGAAGGATCTTCTGTCTCCTCCTGGGTCTTGCCCCGATAGAGCTTGAAGGTGTTGCAAAAGTCAGAAAGGCCTTCAAAGGCCTCCACATTCTCCAGTTGTGTGTCATAGACCTGCCACCCATGGGGGATGAGAGAAGGGGACAAGGGAAAGAGAGAAAGCAAAGAGACAGCAAAAGAAGAGGGAACAAGAAAACAAAGAGGAACATGAGAGCATGAGGATAGAGAGAGAAAAAGAACAGAGAAGAAGAAAACAATGGAGAAGACCAAAAACAAAGTAAAGGAACAGAAGCAGAAGTGGAGAAGTGGAGAGAGGTAAGAGAGGAAACCAAGAAGGAACAGAGGCAGAGAGGAAAGAAAACCACAAGGAAAGGGAGCGAGAGGGAAGACATTTATTTGTTTAGCTCCATTAGGGAAGAGGGTTCTCTGGTTAATAAAATAAATATTCTGGTACCCAAAAGTCATCATAGACCTGGGCGATGCATTTTCTAAGATAATAAAATCACAAACAAATGAAAATTCACCTTATTATTTGAGGACTAAGACACAACTCTGGAAAATTAACAGGTCAGCAATTCAAACAAAAATTCTTACTGTATATGTCCAATGACAGGGGTATCAAATATCAAGCCAAGCATATCTTGAGCACCATTTTAAATTTATTAACTCCATTATTTACTTATCTCCTCTCAAACATCCATATTATTATTTGTTAGAGCAATGTTTTGCAATTTCTTAGGCTTTAATAAAGCAATAGATTTTTATTATAGGTGATAAAATGTACCTAATAAACTAATAATCCCCTGTTTCTACTGAAAATTGAGAAATTAGCAATGTGCTGTGGCAGGCACCTAGAGTCCAGCTACTCGGGAAGCTGAGGCATGAGGACCGCTTGAGCCCAAGAGTTTGAGGTTGCTGTGAGCTATGATGATGCCACGGCACTCTACCCAGGGCAAAAGAGCAAGGACTTTGTTTCCAAAAAAAAAAAAAAAAATGGTACCACTAAATTCCTAATCTGCATTTATTTGAATACTAGAGAAACTGGTGTGGGTTTTATCAGCCACTTGTATTCTCTCCTTGCAAACTTGTCAATGGCTCATCCTTGTCACTTGTCCATATCTCAACTATCCATGTCTGTTTCTTTGCGATGGTGATTTGAGAGACCTCTCTGTATATAAAGGATATTCACCTTTGGTCTATCAAATGAGCTAAAATATTTTATCCCAGTTTGTCATTTGCCTTCCAACTATGTTTCTGATATGTTTATATTTTCATTTGTCTGTATTTTTTTTTTTTGGCACACAAAGGAAAATTTATTGAGACAGACAGAAATGCACCTACTCATGACTACAGTTAAGCATTTACTATTAGGTCTGTATTTTATTACGTTTATATTTATGATTTTTTTTCCCAGTAATTTCTAGAGAGTCTCATCTAAAGATTTTTTCTTTATAGCTTCTGCCTTTCAAATTAGGCTTAGAATGTCTTCACAGCATAATTATTCAGCATTCGATATAACTTGGCACATGGTCTGTGGTAAGAATTTAACTTTTTTTTTTTACCAAATAGTTAAGCAATTCCTTAAGCACCATATTTGTTTAAGCTATTTCTTCTCTTCCCAGTGATTTGTACTATACATTAAATGCTTACCTATCCTTTTATTAGTGACCTTTCTATTCTGCTACTTCTCCGATTTTAATTATTGAACCCCTATAACCTATTTTATTAACTGACATTCTTCCAAATGAAATTTTAAAACATTAAGTCCAGTTTTCAGTAAAATTGGAATTGTTATTAGACTTGTATTAAGCTTAAAATTAATTTTGGACAGGACAAATGATATCTCTGTAGTGTTGACATTTTTATCCAGCGACCTAATCTGATTCTCAATTTATTCCATTTCTTTTATTATATATTGTCATCTTCACAGAGAAGCTACATACTTATTGTTGAGTTTGTTCCTTATTAAACTTAATTTTTTGTTGGTATTGTGAATGTGAATCTTCCTTTTACTAGATTTTCACAACAGATGCTGCCATCTTCCTGGGCTCTCCTGACAGCTCTCTTCAGGTGCTCGAGCAAGTCACTTGCACACAGTGACAATTTTGTCTCCTCTTTCTAAAATGAATAGCCTATTTCTTTGTGTTGACATTGAAATGGTTAGAACATACAGAATAATGTTAGATGATAAAGTGAATGTGATCATGGTGAGTCAATTCTTGTTTCTGTCAAAAGGACTGTCTAGCATTTCACTCAGTACCTTAGCCTAGACTGGGTCACAGAGTGCTTTGATAAGCTATAATCAGTAAGTCTGGGATCTCTTCCCAGACAAATGCACCTGTAGATATGCTTGAGAAACACAGGTTCAGTTTCTGGCATAAAGAGAGTTTCTGAAATTGTGAAGTTGGATGCTGGCTATTGGTTTGAGAAGTGTATTTTATAACACTAAGGAAACCCCTTTCTATTTCCAATATGTTATTGTTCTTATGAATCACCAATGGATGTTGAACTTTATCAAATGTTTTTCAGCATTGACTGATAATCTGTGTTAATTCTATGTATTTGATAGGATGAATAATATTAGTGATTCCCCAACGTTGAACTCTTTACATCCTGCAATAAAGTTAATTTGGCTATCATGACTTACTATTTTTATATCTCACTTGCTATTATGTAAAATTTTGTACACATATTCATTTCATAAATAAATGACATTTATATGTGCAGTTGTGCTTTATTGGATTTTGGTGGTAAGATAGTTCTACTTGCATAAAAATCAAGGTTTTCTACCTTTTAATTTTTTTCTCTGTTGTGAATTTTAAAATAATGTTTTAATATATGTACCACAGGAATTACTTCCTCTTTGAAAATGCGGGAAATTCCCTTTATAGTCAGTCCCCTGGCTCTTTCTTTGGAAGTAATTCTTAGATAATTTTCCTGTTTCTTTCATATTTTTCTGTTCCTTTTTGAGACAGTGGTGGCATTTCTTTTCAACTTCATATTATCTCATTTCTAGCAGTTTTGACACCCATTCATTCACATGGAAACACTGAATTTACCTAAAATGCTTTGACTCTCCATTATGTCCCTATTTTCATTATGGATATTGGCTTGGTTTCTCTACTTCTCTAAATTAGATTAACTGGATAGTTATCTATTTTAATTAATTCATTTCAATCAAAGCACCAATTTATTCAATTTTTCAATTCTCTCATTTTCTCTTTTTTAGCTTTTTATTTCTGCTTTTATTTTTTTCTTTTCTTCATCCTACTGTTTTGAGGACCCTCTCATTATTATCATTCTTCCTAACTTCTTGAGTTGAATCTTTATTTATGTTATTCCCTTTTTCTGGATAATGAAGGTATTTGCTCCTATGAAATTGCCTCTGCTTACCACTGTGTTGGCATTGCCTCATTTGTTTTGTTACATAATGTTTTCATTCTCATTTTTTGGCATTCTATAATTTCAGTTTTATTTTTATTATTTGGTCCCAGAGTTGAACTTTCAGTTGTCTTCTTTGTAATTAACATTAGTGCTTAAGGATATAAATTTCCTCCGAATGTCACTTTAGCTATAACCACTAAGCTCTGATACACAGTGTTTTATCACTGTTTCTCTGTTTCTTCAATGTTCTGCAATTTCAGTTTGTATTTTCTCTTTCACCCAAGAATTATTAAAAGAGAAAATTCTTCATTTTATAATTTTCTGGGTAGACAAGTCTTTAGAGACTTTTTTTTTTTTTTTTTGCAGTTGTTTTTTTTTTTTTTTGGCTGGGGCTATGTTTGAACCTGCCACCTCCGGCATACAGGGTTGGCGCCCTACTCCTTTGAGCCACAGGTGCCGCCCAAGTCTTTGGAGACTTTTGATCCTGTCATTAATTTTTAATTAATCACATTACACTAAAAAATGTTGTCTGTGATAGTGCCAATTTTTGTAAAATGTCCCATTGGTGTAGTCTTTTGGCTACTGTGTTCAATCAGGTTAATAATTATACTGGGTCTTCTATAGTCTCTCACATCTCTGTCCCTTGATCTGATGTGAACTGAGAGAAGTGAATTAAAATCTCCTGTCTCTCAGTGTGTTTCTTTGGCTTCTAAAATCCCTTGTCACTTCTGTTTTGTTGTATTATTTAGAATATAGATAGTCTCATAACTGTCCTATTTGGGAACTATACCAGTTAGCATTATAAAGTGCTGTCTTTACTCTCATTTAATTTAGGGACCTAAAATTAAGACTATGGCTTCTGCTTTCATTTCATCTGCATTTGCCTGGCACACATTTTCCTAATCCTTTTTGGATCTTCTTATTTTAGAGTCAGATTTTGCTTTGAGATCTGATTTAAACTTGGTAATTTAAAGAGGCTCATGTAATATGTTTATATTATATTTCCTAGGGTTTTTTTATTCTTAAATATCTTCAACTGCACAGTCTGTTTTCTGTGTGCATGATGCAAAGGTAGGAGGGAGTACCTGTGTGTATAGTTCTTCTGATGGCTGAGATGACCTGAGCTTCTGTTCTGTTATTACTATAAATGTGTATATTATATACTGATAATACTTAGTCCTCTATGTCTTCAGAGATAGTATTTATGGATTCCTTACTATAGCAATGATAAAATAATCAAATTTTGTCTCCCTTCTTCTCTCTCTCCATCACCCTGGTTTTGTTTGTTTGTTTGTTTGTTTTGTTTTTGCAGGTTTTTCGTTTTGTTTTGTTTTTGGCTGGGGCTGGGTTTGAACCTGCCACCTCCAGCATATGGGGCTGGCGCCCTACTCCTTTGAGCCACAGGCACCGCCCCCCATCACCCTGTTTTAAACAATATTATCCTTTTTAACATTTACTTTAGTACTATTTGCTTACATCACAATTGGTTTATACTCCTATTATGTGACATATCGATTTTACTCTATTTATTTTCTAATATGGCAATCAGTGCCCTTACTCTATATCTCACTATCTTTCCTCCTCATTCACCTAATTTTTGTCAGTTTTGTCATTTCCATATTTCTATATATGACACTTACCTTCTTTCTTATTACCCTAACCCTTCCATTTGTTTTCATTTTGGTTCACAGGTAAAATAATTTCATAAACCAGTTCTTTTGTGTGGCTTCTCCAGTTATCTCCTCATTCGCTAAAGTTCATCCCCTGGGAGTTTTCTCAAGATGGTATCATAGGAACCATACTACCTCAGTCCCTGAATATGCACACTGATTGTCTGTAGCCTTTGTGCTTGGAAGTCAACTTGGCTGAATATAAGATCCTAGGGTCTCCCTGTCTTTCCTTGATGGCCTTACATATGGTGCTTTGCTGTCTTCAGCTACTGAATGTTATTTTGGAAAAATCGAAGCCACTTTGATTTATTTTCTGTCTTAAATGACTTAATATTGTCTTTTTCATTCCAGGGTATGGGAAGGAGGTATGACTACCCAAAAAATTCTTTATCTCTAAAGTACAATAAGTATACTAGACCAGTCGACCAATCTGGACCATCTTTTCTTGACACACTGTGAACCTTTTCAATATGTATATTGGAGGATTATTTCATTTCAGTAGTTTTATTAAGCTATTATATGTTTTATCTCACTGTTTTAGCTGTCTGCCTCGGACTCCAATTATGCAAATGTTGGGTCTCCTTTCCCTGACTTCTATATTTGTCATTTTCTCTTTATTCCTTTATCGTTTTCCCTTTATTTACATCTCATTTTGCTTGCTTTTATAATTTCTGTCGTCTGTGCCCCTGACTCTGTTCCTCACATATCCATTCCACCTGGTGTTCCTTCCAATTTCATGTTTTCTTCTCTCTTTTTTGCATCCTACCAGTTTATAGTTCATCTTCAGTCATCTCATCATCCCTTGAGTTCTTTCATTTCTGCTTTAGATTCTGACTGCTCCATTAAAGAAAAAACTGCCCTATTAAAGAAAAAAAAAACTCACAGCAAAATATTTCATCTCATCTGGTCCTTGGTAAATTTTTTCTACTGAGTATGCATCTCTTCTATTGGTAAGTTTGATTTCTATTTTTTCCTGTTTTTGTATGATTTTTAAATTAATGCTATCCCAATTTTTTAATGACTTTTCACTTAAGGAGTTGTTTTTCCTAGACCAGCTATTTCTTTGTTCCCACCACAGAGGCAGTCTGATTCCCGCAAACGTGGTTCATCTGTGTGATTCTTTTATAGCTCCACCTTCTCTGCTTCTCTGAACCAAGCCAGATCGAGGAGGCTTCTGTCATCAACTTGAACCTGTCTCCAAAGTGCCCATATCCATGGTTGTAAAAAAGGTGCAATAACTTGTGTTTCATGGTAAAACATCACCTTTAAGAACTGTATTTTGAAACTATTTTGAAAATTTTCAAACACATACAAAAATGAAGAGAATAAATATTAAACACCTACATACTCATCACCTGTCTCAAATAATTATCAACATTCTTCCACTCAGAAGCATATTTTTTGCTGGGGCTTTCTGAGAACTACTACTGCTAGGATCTTTCTTTTTTTATTTTATTTTATTTTTATGAAATCATAGCTGTGTACATTACTACTATCATGGGGTACAGAGTGCTGTTTCTATATACAATTTGAAATCCTTTCATCCAACTGGTTAACTGCTAGGATCTTTCATCATTCTTCATGCATCTTCCCTTCGCTTATTGCTGAGTGGCCTCTACCCAACCCAATCTCAATTGTCTTTGGGCAGCCCTCACATATATTTTGAAGTCTGTGGCTTTTATGTTTCCAACTTTTCTGAAAATGAATTTTGCGGGTTTGAATGATTTCCAAAAGAAAAGGGAAAAAATGCTGACTTGTGCAGCCATGTTCATACTGGAAGTCCCAATAAAATACTTTTTAAATTTCCAAGTGGTTGGACTTTGTGTTTAAAGTTTTGTTATTAATTTCTCATTTTATTGCATTTTAATCTATTTTGTATGGTTTCTGCTTTGGGTGACTTATTACCACACTAATATGTGATCAAATTTTGTAAATGTTCTGTGAACATTTGGAAAAAATGTATTCTTTACTTTTTATTATTTTTATTCTGCATTTTAAAGCTTCAACATGAAATTCACATAAACCTATAACTTTAGCTTCATGTAGCTTAAAAATATTTATATTGTTATTCAGATCTTTTATTTCCATATTTATCTCCTGCTTAATTGGTGAAGGAGAAAAATATATTAAAATCTCACTGTAACTTTAATTTCTGTCATTTTGTGTTTTTATCTGTGTGAGCTATTAGTTCATTCATTATTATCAATTATTAAGTATTTTTAAGCTTTAGTATCCAATGCATAAATATTTGGCAATATTTACATTGAGACATGTATCTTTTATTTGTATGAAATACTATTTTGTTTCTTTTGCTTTCTATTTTAATTCTGTTTTCCTTTTACTTATACTTACCTTATTTTGTTTGCCAAGATATTGTTTTCCAAAATATTTATTTTTTAGCCATTTTAAGTTGTATTGTTTTAGATGTGTCTTTTAAAGATGGTATAATGAATTTTGATTTTTGATATCATCTAGGAGTCTTTATCTCTTAATACAGGAGTTTAATCCATTTTTACTTATTAGAAAAATACATTTTATTCTTTTTCTACTGTTTTTCTCATGTCTTCTGTTTTTAGTACTTTCTCACTGCATCTTTGTTTTCTACATTTTGCTGTATAGACTATGAGTAATTTTTCTCCCCAATCCTAGTGATTTCCAGAATTTGTTTTTTTCTCTATCCATAGTGTTTTCCAGTCTCTCCATAATGCTACAGGCTAATTTTCATCACCAACCCCTGCTGGTGTTGGTGATTTTCTTCTATTTACTTATCCCTAAAGGACCAGTATTTCTTCCAGGTCTAATTTTTCCCTTAGAAATAGTTTGAGTGCATTGTGCTTGGACAGCCTATTTTCATTTGGATGCTGTCAGAGACCTCCTCAGAGAGGTCAAGTGGAAGGGCTGAGTGCCAACTCAGCATCCGCATCACAGGGAGTAGTGAGGGGGCCAGGGCCTGAGGCCACCCTGGCAGGAGTTCTCATTCTTGCTTGGTTTGTCTCATTTTTTGGCAAAGCCACAGGACCACATGCCAGGCCTAATGTGTCGGACCTTCCTCCTGGTACACAAATAGTTCTGTCTCTTTGCCCAACCTCACACACCCAACTACCCAGTCAATGAAGAACTAACTGTCTCAGGATCGTGGATCCTGCCTGTGCCTCATCTCTGAGCAGCTGGGGCTCCAAGCACAACTCACCAGGCAACCCCCACTGAGCAGGGACAGCTCCTGTCACCTCATGAAACCACCCTCCAGGGTGTCCACCAAAGGCTTTCAGCCAGCAGAGTCACCTGAAAACCCAGGCCACCCACTACCCCAGCAAGCCCCAACTCCCTCTCATCCAGTCCTCTTCAAGAAGGTCCTTTCCCACGTGTAAAAGCCTGCGTCCACCTCTTGTTTTCTCTTCCTCAAGCCTGGGAGGTAACTGTGCAGTGCAGAA
The DNA here is from genome assembly GCA_963574575.1 of Galagoides demidoff. NCBI lineage: Eukaryota > Metazoa > Chordata > Mammalia > Primates > Galagidae > Galagoides > Galagoides demidoff. Next base: position 8,579 of record CAUYQV010139782.1, on the reverse strand, counting down.
TCTCCCCTACTTATATTCCAGAATTAATCCTGCCAGATTTAGTAGGTAAAAATACAGATCACCCAGTTACACTGGAATTTCATATAAATAACAAATAATTTTTAGATGAGTATGTCCAACACAATATTTGAAGCACGCTAATATTAAAAAGTATTCACTGTTTATCTGAAATTCAAATATAACTAGGCATTCTGAATTATGTCTTGCAACCCCATCCAGAGGACTAACCACTTTGAGGAGTAATTTTTTAGTCACCTCTGGTAATCATTTTAAAAAGTAGTCCACTTTTTAAAAGCTTAATTATATTTGTAGAATTCCCTCAAAATACCATGATTTGGCTGACTCATCCCTGTTTTTTCCCAAGAAATAGGGTTTACATTTTCATATTTGGAGGTACTGTCTGTCCCAGTTGGGGAGGAGGTTGTCCAGAAGTACATTCTCCAGCTGACTTTCCTCTTGCTTTTAATACAAAATTTCTATTATAGAAAAGTTCAAATAACACTGAAAGAAATAGAGTAGCACAATATATCCCTAAGTACCCACTGCCAAACTTTAATAATTTTCAATGTCTTACAACTCAAGGTCACCACCTTACACTATCTATCTTGCTCCTGACTTTTTTCAAGTGGGGTGGGGGTGGGGGGGTTAAAGCAAATCATTTTTCCTACAAATATTTCAGTATTTTTCAACATTCTCCTGGAAATACTTTCTTGGTTATTCGAGCCCACACTGACTTACTGCTCTAAATCAGTGATGATCTTTCTCCCCCCAGTTAGTTCATCAGGATTCATCACCCTCAGGCACCAAATGAGCAGATAAATAGAAGTATATATACATAGATACATTCTGTTTCTGTCATATTACCCACTACCCATTGCGTGTGCCCAGTGACTGTTGGACTCAAGGGTACTGTTCTGGAAAAAGGAACTCACCTTTAGAGTGTCAAAATCCTTTTCCAAATAGGAGCCACACTTTTCCCTCTCCCCTATTGAGGCAAAGAATTTGCTCCACCAATCAATGAACTCCTCTTCCTGTGTGAACAGAAAGAGAACATTTAAGAAGCAAAATTGCAAACCAAGGTCCATCTAAATTGGATACCTCCCACAGCTGCTGGGCTGGCCTGGACTTCAAGGCTTCCCTGTGAGTGAGTTTAGGAAAGCAGAGAGCTAAAACTTCCACCTCTCCAGGGGTTAAGACTGTGAAGACTGAAAGAAAAGGTTCCAGCACTTGTTTGGTGTTGAAAGGCAGAGATTCTAGCCCCGGCTCTGCCCCACAGTCATGGGTACTTCTGTCAAGCTCCTGGGCATAATCATCTCAGTACTCCTGTATGCTAGGGACAAATTGAGGCTAAAATCAGAGTGTACCCACAGTAACTCTTTGGAGAAAATGTCAATATGTATTAATTATGAATAAAATGTAGTAGACCCAGGAAAACCCAGACCCAAAAGAATTATCCTGCCCACCTATCACCCCACCCCAGCAATAAACAAAACACTGGAAATCAGCACTTAGCCTCCCCAAAGTCAAATCTAGGCAGAGTCCCTCAAAATCATCAAATATATACTAAGTGCCCTTTATTCAAAAGACACTGCTAAATGTGGGGAATTAGGTGAGAAAAAAGGAAGCTTGTGACAACACACTTCCTTCCTCCAGCCATTCATGCTGACAGGCAAAGGTAGAGAGGCCTGCTGTGGAAAATCTCAGCCTCCTACTCAAGGTGTGGCTGCAGGCACTCTTAGCTCTTATGTGTCTAGAACATTCCTCCTGCAGTGTCCCATCTAGGTGTTGTTTCCTGTCATCTAGAGGGGTCAGCAAGCTCCCTGAAGATGGGATGGTCACTCCTCCCCAGGCCTCCCTCAAACCCACCAAGGCTGGGCACTCAGCCTATGCCCAGCCATACCATTAAAATCCATCCAGTTTAGAGGGAAGAGCCAAGGATAAGGTCTCAGGAGAGCCCATCTGGGGCTCACTTTCCTCCTCTGTGTGAGAGTAGGCTGAAAGGCCTCCCAGAAGCCTATTCTAATTCTGTAGAATGAACTGAACGCCTATGATTGAGTTTCTGAAAATGTTCATGGCTCCCTTTAAACCAATGCTAAGTCCTCTGAGCTCTGCCTTATAAAGGGTGAACAAAAGTTGAAGCCAGGCCAAGGGTACCTAAACAGGCACGCTGGAGAAAGGGTAAGATAATATGAGCCCATCTCGAATCTTCAACCCACCCTGAAGTGTGGTCCTGACACCCTTTTTGTGACCAGACGTGGTCCCCAAACACACTGCGCAGGGAATTCATACCAGGCAAGACCGAGTCTATATTCAGACCCTACCAACCAACTTACCCGGAGTGTCTTCTGCAGCCAGGAAAAAGGAAAAAGGTCAGATGAGTTAAGATTCAGGGAGGCAGAGATTTCTGACTTGTAACCTTTCCAGAAAAAGCTGTCTTAGAACCAGGCTGACCCAAGCCCTAACATTTAAACTTCAATTTAAAGAAAAAGATGCCATGATGAAAGTATGTATGCATACATACATATCAGACTCACACAGTGACCAACACGCAGAAGAACATATTTACACAGTCCATGCCCAAGGGAGTTGTATATGCCCTACAAAGATATGCAAAGACACAAACTAACACACAGGCAAGCATGTACACTTAGGTAGAAATGGTTAAAATAGAATTAAAGTTAGCTCTTTAATTCCTCCTAAATCTTTATTTTCTTCCTAGCCCAGATACTTAAAAATTTGAGTTTATAATTCAGGCTTAGAATCAGGCACAGACAAACAACCAACCATTGAGTTTTGTATAAAGAAAAGACAGGAACACAAGTGTTGTAGAAAAGGTATTACACTTCCTTCAATCTTGAAAAATCAAATAAACTTTTAAAAGAATAGGAGACAGATGGTTTGAATAATAACATTAACAGATACAACCAAATAGACAAACATTATATACACTAAAAACAGAAAATATACCTTCTTTTCCAGCACCCTTGGAGCACTTAGAAAAAACAAAAAGCCACAAAGCAAATCTCAATAAAGCCCCAGAAATCCAGAAATAAAACTCATATTAGTCACATTCTCTGACTATATTGCAATCAAACAAGAAATTAATGAAAAAATTAAAAATTAAAATCTCAACCTTGTGGAAATTTAAAGGCACATACTTAAAACCCTCCTGGGTCAAAAAGAAAACCAAAATCAAAATAAGAGATGGTTTAAAAATACCAAGGAGAGGCATACACATCCCTAAATTTTCAGTAGCCAGGCCTATACTCAAAGGAAAATCCAGTCTTAAATGTTTTCACTTTTACACTAGAAGAATGAAAATAAATAAGATGATAATTTAAGAAATCAAAAAACACAGGAAGACCAAGAAAATTTTAAGTAAAAATGAACATATTTAGGGTGGGCACCTGTCACTAAATGGTTAGAGCACTGGCCCTGTGCACCAGGGCTGGCAGGTTCGACCCCGGCCAGGGCCTGCTAAACAAAAAACAAAAAACATGAACATATTTAAAAGGAGAATATTATAATTGATAATTAAAGCCCAGGTAAGTCCTTCAAAAGGCCATTAAAATAAACATTTTTCAAATCTAATTTTCTTTTTCTTTTAAGACAGAGTCTCATTATGTCACCCTCAGTAGAGTGCTATACTGTCATAGCTCAAAGCAACCTCAAACTCTTGGGCTTAAGTGATTCCCTTGCCTCAGCCTCCTATTGTAGCTACAATGTCTGGCTATTTTTTGGTTGTAGTTGTCATGGTTGTGTGGCAGGCCCAGGCTGGATGTGACCCTGCTGGGTGCATGTGGCTGGCGCCTTACCCACTGAGCTACAGGCACCACCTATCAAATCTAATTTTTAAAAGCAAGCACACTTTTGGAATGAGAAATATCAAATAAAAAGATATTATGGAAGAAAATAAAAATATTCAGAGGTTTACTAGGCCAAATCAATGACAAAATCTTGGAAAACCTAGATTAAGTAAATGACTTTATACAAAAACATAAATTGCCAAAATTGATTCAAAAGTTATAAAAAAAAAAAAAAACATGAATTGGGCAATAACCCTGAAAGAAAGTGAAAAAAGTCTCAAAAAACTACCTCCAAAAAAAAGACATCAGGCTAAGATAGTATTTTAGGGGGAAAGTTCTATCAGTCTTTCAAAGAATGAATCATTCTTTGTTCCACAGCACAGAAAAAGATTAAAATTTTCCCCATTCTTTTATGAAGCAAAGCCACACACACATATTACTCTTATTCCTGAATGGAGATATAAAGATCCTAAATAAAATATTAACAAACAGATGGCAGCAGCAGATCTGGCATGGTCAAGCTGGGTTATTCTAGAATGCACAAGTGGTTTAGTTACTCAATGAGCAAGGAGGGGAAACTCACAGAATCATTCTACAGCAGAGGTTTGAAAAGTGTGGCTGGCACCGGCTTAGTTTTGTGATTTAAACATCAATATATTCTGTGAATGCTTTTCAACAACTGCAGAGTTGAATAATTGCAATACAGACCTTACATCTCCCATGCCTAAATTATATACTATTTGGCCCTTTAAGAAAGAGTTTGCCAACAAGCATTGGAGAAACAAAAACAAAAAACAGAAACAATGTGGGTTCAAATTTCTCCTTTATTCCTAAATGAAACTCTCAGTGCATTCGAAATAAAAGGAAGATTTTTTAGCATTATATGGACTTTTTTTTTGAGTCAGTCTCACTATGTTGCCCACAGTAGAGTGCTGTGGCTTCACAGCTCACAGCAACCTCAGGTTTAAGTGATTCTCTTGCCTCAGCCTCCCAAATAGCTGGGACTATAAGCACCCGCCACAATGCCCAGCTATTTTTTTTTTTTTTGAGACAGATCCTCAAGCTATCCCCCTGGGTAGAGTACCATGGCATCACAGCTCATAGCAACCTCCAACTCCTGGGCTCAAGCGAGTCTCCTGTCTCAGCCTCCCAAGTAGCTGGGACTACAGGCACCCGCCACAACGCCCGGCCATTTTTTTTTTTTTTTGGTTGCAGCCATCATTGTTGTTTTGGTGGGCCCAGGCTGGGGATTTGAACCTGCCACCTTAGGTGTATGTGGCTGGCGCCTTAGCCACTTGAGCCACAGGCGTCGAGCCCCAGCTATTTTTTTGTTGTAGTTGTTATTACTGTTTGGCAGGCCCAGGTTGGGTTTGAACCCACCTGCCCCTGTGTATGTGGCTGGTGCCCTACCTGCTGAGCTGCAGACACCAAGCCTATATAAACTATTTTAAAGCAATAGTCAGCATTTTGCTTAATAGTGGTGATGGAAACATAACGAAGCTCTCAAGTGGGACAGAGGGAGCCAGGACTCAAAAGCCAGGCTGCTAGGGTCCAAATCCTGCCACTCCCAGCAGTGTCACCTTCAATAACTATTAACACTTAACCTCTCTAGGCCTCAGTTATCTTAAGTGTAATGAAAAAATAATGGCACCAATTTGAAGAAGTTATTGTGAGGAATAAATGAGTCTTTATGTATAAAGTGCTTAGAACCATGTCTAGCTCATAAATGCAACCTAAGTGTTTACTGCTATTACTCATAATAGTATTATTACTGTTGTCTTTGCATGGGCCAGGTTAGTTTCTTGGCCAAGGGCTGACTCCCACAAAGTACTGAGAAGAACATGGATGACACAGTCTTTCCAGAAGACAAAATGGCTGCCATGTTTCTATGACCTGAAAAATGTACACATTTTGACCCAGCAATCCCATTCTAGAAATTTTCCAAAAAAGGTAATGATTGATGTGCATAAAGATTTAACATCATTTAAAATAGTAAAAGATCAGAAACAACTCAAGTGTCTAGTAATAAGGAACTGTGTGGGTAAACTGTACATCCATATGATTGTTATGAAATGTATGTTAAATATTGACATGAAATGTTATTCACATCTGACAAGATTTATAAAGGGTTAAAAAATGAATAATGTGATCTCATTTGAATAAGTGGACTAATCCCCAGGTGTTCACAGTGACTAGCTCCAAATGGTAGGATTATACATGTTCTCTTTATTCCTTTTAGTTTTGTGTATCACTTAGAAATTTCTTTTTTTTTTTTTTTTGAGACAGAGTCACACTATGTCGTCCTCGGTAGAGTGCTGTGATATCACAGCTCACAGCAACCTCAAACTCTTGGGCTTAAGCAATTCTCTTGCCTCAGCCTCCTGATTAGCGGGGACTATAGGCACCCGCCACAACGCCCAGCTATTTTTTTTTTTTTTTTGTTACAGTTGTCATCATGGTTTAGCTAGCCCAGGTCGGATTTAAACCCACCACCCTCAGTGTATGTGGCTGGTGCCGTAATTGCTGTGCTACAGGTGCTGAGCCAGAAATTTCTTATTTTTCATTGTATGCATGTATTCCTTGCATAACTTTAATAATTGAAAGTGTTTAAAATAAACAAACAGCAAGATGCTTCAAAAGAAACCACCAAGAAAATAAAAAGAGAACTCATGGATTGGGAGAAAATACTTGCACATCATGTCGGATAATGAGATTTATATCCAGAACATATAGATAATGCATAACTCAATAATAAAAAGGCAACCCAATTTTTAAATGGGCACTGGACTTAAACAGACATTCCTCCAAAGAAGAGATACAAATGGCCAATAAGCACCTGAAAAGATGATCAATATCATTAGCCACCAGAGAAATGGAAATCAAAACCACAACCCCCACTGCGATGACTATAATCAAAATCAGATAATAACTAAGTGTTGATGAAGATGTGGAGGAACTGGAACTCTTCTACACTGCTGATGCAGATTTATGATGACACAAGTGCTTTGAAAAACAATCTGGCAATTCCTTAAGTGGGTGAAACAGAGGGTTTCATGAACTAGCAACTGGTTTGTATAAGCCAGCAACTCCCTGCCTAGAGAAATGAAAAGTTATGTCCACACGTAGATGTTCAAAGTGGAATTATTTATAGTAGCCAAAAAGTGGAAACACTCAAAGACACATCAATTGATGGATGGGGGACATGTGAGATAGCCTTAAAAAACTGAATTATATACCTTAAATAAGAACTTGTATTGATATGGATTATCTCAATAAAGCTACTAAAACAAAAAAGAACAAATGTTCAAATATAAGCATCAAACAACAGTATAAAAGCAGGAATCACAAGTATGTATTTCTGAGGAAGTAAGTTAAATTTTTTTTTAGCAATGGATCACCAAATAAAACCTAAACTTACCACCTTTGGTTTTCCCCAAAAGATACTCAGCTGCAATTCCCTCTCCCGTCAAACTTCCAAGTGATGTTTGGTGGCTGGTTCTCTGGGAGCAGACACACCGGGGCTATGAAGAAGGGCCAGGGAGCCTTCTACCTCTTGGTCACATGGGCTGGCCTGCTGTCCCCATTGTCTTCCTGTCTCTCACAGTTAAACCCAGTTCTAATCATTTGTCCTCGCCTTTGACAGTAATTATACATACGGCGGAATCATAATTTACACATTACCTTTTTTTTGCCCATAAAATCCTGTGTTTATCCCTTTGCCCTCCCCTACTTTGAATCTCCCTTGCACCACTCTTGCTCAAAGGCACTCCTGGCCAACCCAACTTGGGGTCAAATTCAGCTCTCCCCTCCCTCATGTCAGCCCTCCCACAAGCAAATGTGGCTGGAGGAAAGCAGGATCCCAGCTGCCTCATCTTGTGCCAAGTTTCTACCACAGCCTCAAGGGGCCCATTGCTGTCTATCTGTCTACCCCATCTTGTTTTCTTTGCTCACCTCTCCTTAAACTTCTAATACTGCCTCACTTTCAGCCCATACTTCCTGCTTCCTCTTTCTCTTAGCAAACAGAAGCATCAGAAGAGATCTTCTGTGAGCCCCCACCAGTCTTGCATCTGTGCTGACTGCCCTCCCCATCCCTGCCACTGCTCAGCACACACTCCACCTAGGCCAACTCATGCCCTGGGCTTTAGCCTCTCTGGCCCATTCAGGGCCATCATTCCATGATTCTCCCTACTCTCTCCTGCATCATCAAACTTCTACTGGGCCATTCCCATCAGCTTTCAAACATGGGATACCAGTTCTCCATCATTAAAAAAAAAAAAGTACAGCAAAGACATTTGCACCAGAATGTTTCCTGCAGCCCAATTCATAATAACCAAGACATGGAAACAGCCCAAGTGCCCATCGACCCATGACTGGATTAACAAATTGTGGTATATGTACACCATGGAATACTATGCAGCCATAAAAAGCATGGAGACTTCACATCTTTTATGTTTACCTGGATGGAGCTGGAACATATTCTTCTTAGCAAGGTATCTCAAGAATGTGAAAAAGTATCCAATGTACTCAATACTACTATGAAATCAATATACAATCACCTTCACATTCATAAGAATGGCAAAACATAACTATAATCCAGAAAGTAGAAGGGAATAAGAGAGAGGGGGAGGGGAGTGGGGATATGGAGGAGGGAGGGTATTTGAGGGGACCGCACCTAATGTGCATGATGCAATGGTACATTTCAAAACTATTAAGAAATGAGTATAATTGTGATGGATGTGTTACTTAGTTCAATGTAAGCATTTCACATTGTAT